>RJWJ010022309.1:0-27021 GCA_004363605.1 Indri indri | reverse complement strand
TCAAGTATCACCAAATTAATACATAAATTCAATGCAATTCCAATCAAAATTTGTCCATTTTTTTTAAAGAAACTCATTAACTTAAAAATTATATGGAGAAATAAGAGTCCATCAATATTTAAGTCAATCTTACAAAGGAGAAACAAGGGATTTGCCTTAACAGATATTAAGACATACTTCAAGGTCACAGGAAGGTGGCATTGTCTCTAGAGTAACAAACATGTGAAACGGAGACTCAGGGAAACACAGCGCCATGGGGATTTAACGCATATTAATGACACATATCAGTGGAGAAAGGACAAATTCAGCAGGTGATCCTGGGAAAACTGGCTCACTATATGGAGAAAAACTGAAGCGGGTACCTAGATCAAACCACATTTGAGAATGGACTCTATGCAGGTTAGAAACCAAGTGTGACAGGTAAACTTATCAAGTAAATAGAAGAAAATGTAGCATGATATTTTTGTGACTTGGGTCAGAAAAATACTTCTGCAACAAGACTCCAAGAGCACACACTGTATGGCTAAATTGATAATTTGAGTACATCGAAAGTAAGGACCTGTATTCACAGAAAGACAAAGATATAAGATGGCAGAATTGCAATGTCTAAAACCGACAAGGGATGCACACGTAGAACGTACAAGGGATTCTTACAAATCTAGTAGGAAAACATGTCGATAAACAACAAAATGGCAAAAATATGAACAAGTAAATTATGAGGAGAAAACTCAAAAAGCTAAACGAAAAAGATGATTGCTCGAATTCATTAGCTTGTATCAGAAAAGTGCAAATTCAAACAACTGTAAGAAATCACTCTACAACTATAAATAGATGAGCATAAACTAAAAGCTGAAAATACGGAGTCATAGGACCCTGATCCACTGCAGAGAGAGGGCAGAGTTAACCAGCCAGTCCAGATCACCTGGCATTAGCTGGTCAAATTAGATAACACCACGATACGAGTCAGAAATCCTGTGCCTGGGTAGAGATCACAAAGAAACCTTGCACAGCTGCACGGGAGCGTGCATGAAGATACTCACTGTGGCGTTACGTGTGGGGTAGGGCGTAGGGGCACCCAGGTATGTGCGCCTGTGGCACATTACGCTTCAATGGGGCGGACAAAAAGAATTAGGGGAATATTTACTAATATAAATGAATCTTACAAACACGAATCCTTGCGAAAAATAACAAACAAAATAAAAGGTATATGAACATTACATCACAATACCATTTATATATGCGGTTGGCGTTCTGCATCCACGGGTTCCACATCCATGGATTCAACCAACCACAGATTGAAAATATTCAGAAAAAAAAACAAAGGAGTTCTCTACTGAACATGTTCGGACTTTCTGTTCTTGTTATTATTGTTCCCTAAACAATACAGCATAACAGCTATTAACACACTGCATTGGGCAGTATAAGTAATCCAGACACGGTTTGAAGTGCATGTGAGGAAGGGTGTAGGTTACATGCATCACTACGCCATTTTATATCAGGGACTTGAGCATCTTTGGCTTTTGGTTTCAGCGGGGAATCCTGGAACCGAGGGATGACTATGTTAAAAAATGCATTGACAGAGTTCACCTTCCAGCACATTCTCATTAGGTTGTTTCAGGTCAACCATCCCACTGAGAAAAACTTTAACAGTTGAAAAATATAGACAGCCTTTATTTGAAGAAGGATCCAGAAGAACAAAGCCAAGAGCACTGAGCCCAGCATCTGGGCTGCATTTGGCCCGTCCAGTGAGGGCCAAAAGCTGAGACTCCAGTAGAGCTTGTAGAAGTCCCTCCCGTGTGGGGACAAAAACTGGTGTTCTGGGACTAAGCATGGGGAGGGACCCTTTTGAATACACCAAGCTTTCAGGTGGGACCCAGCACTGCCCCCAGCAGGAAAAGTGAGCAGACGATGGAGGAGTTCACACGGGTACCGCCCTCCAGTACACAGTCGTCTTAAGACCCTGACCAGCTGAGGGAATGCGCTTTCTCCTAGAAACAAATCAGTCAGTCAATACATCCATCCATCTCTCTGTTAGGAGATAACACTGTTAAGAATTTAGGAATATGGTTTGTGGCCAGGTGTGGTGGCTCAGGCCTGTAATCCCCGCCGAGGCAGGAGGATCATTTGAGGCCAGGAGTTTGAGATCAGCCTGGGCAACATAGTGAGATCCTGTCTGTACAAAACATTTAAAAATTAGCTGGTCATGGTGGCGCATGCCTGTACTCTTAGCTACTCTGGAGGGCGAGGTGGGAGGATCACTTGAGTCCATGAGTTCCAGGTTATAGTGAGCTTTGATTGCGTCACTGCACTCCAGCCTGGGTGACAGAGCGAGAGCAGGGAGACCCTGTCTCTAAAAATAAATAAATAAATACCATTTGTTCTTTTTTTCTCAGATTTTGATCATCTGGAGATATCTTTGTCTTCACTTTTAAGGGATATTTAATCTATCTAAAGAAACTACACATACACATAACCTTTATAGCATGTCCCTTCTGTTTCTTAAAACTTTTTTTTAATGCTTTCAACCTTTTAACATCTATGTGCTTGTTCTAAATATTTTCCTCTCATCTGTCTTCCAATTTGCTAATTCTTTCCTCACAGTATCTAATCTGCCCTTCAACCTTGTGTATGGAATTCTAGTTGGCAGTTATTGTCCTTCCGCATTTCGAAGGCATTCCATTATCTTCTGCCTTTCAGTATCAGTGGAGAAAGGACGAGTTAGAAGCAGTCCTACTTTCTGTTGAGAAGTTAGCAGTCTCATTTTTGCTTCTTTGAAGCAAGTTTGTCATTTTTCCGGCTGTCTTCGTTCCTAAAGCAGAAGGTAAATGATTCCATTTGGAACTCAGAAATGCAGGTGGGAACGCAGAACAATGGAAACGGTGAATAAGCAGGTAGATGTAAATGAATGCTGACTACATAAGAAAAAATGATTGTGGGTTTTAAAACAGATGTAGAATAAAACATAGGACAGCAATAACGCATAGTGGGGAGAGTGGTAAATAAATGAGAGTATTCCAGGGCCCTTACATTGTTTTGAAAGCACTAAGAATACAAATATATGTTAGACACTAAAAAGTCAAGGATGGATGTAGCAATCTCTGGGGTAACTTTGCAGTACAAGAGTGTATAAATAACAAGCTAATAGAGAAGAGAAAGAAACATTTTCAAATACTTAAAAAAGGAGAAAAAAGGAAAGAAAAAGGATCATGTAACATGTGGAACAAATAGAAATACAATAGTAAGAGGTAGAGTTAAAACGAAATGCATTAGTAATTTATTGCATGGACACAAATTAAATACTGCAATTAACAGACAAAGATGTTGAAGAGGGAGGGAGGGATGAATAAACGGAACATACGGGAATTTGGGGTCAGTGAAACCGCCCTGTATGATACTGTGACAATGCATATGTGTCGTTATACATGTGTCAAAACCCACAGGACAGACAACACAAAGACTGAACCTTATTTCAGCGTATAGATTTTAGTTAATAACACTGTAGTAATATAGTGTAGTAATATACTGTAATATTACTGTACAGTAATAATACTGTAGTAATATTGGCTCACCAGTTATAACAGATGTAGCACCCTAACCCAAGGTGTTAATAACAGAGTGCCAGGGCGGGGCAGCGGGAGGTTGGGGGGTATGCAGGAACTCTGTGTACTTTCCACTCAATTTTTCTGTTAACTTAAAGCTTCCCTCAAAGAATACAGTCTATTAAGACAAAGCTGTTAAATGGATAAAATAGCAAATCCTAACTATATGTTTCTGACAAGAGACACATTTAATACAAAAACACAAAAATGTTGAAATTAAAAGGATGAGGAAAGACATAACATGCAGGCACCAATCAAAACCAGGCTGGTATGGTTACCGACAAAATAAACCATAACATAAGAAGCATGACTGGAGGAAAGTGGAGATAGTTCATAATAAGGAAATGTAAGTCTGCTAGGAAGATATAAGAATCCTAAATTTAAATACATCGAATAGCATAGATTCAAAATATTAAAAGCAAAAATTGACAGGCTGAAAAGAGGCACACACAATCCCAGCGGAACACTATAAAAAACCTTGCTCAGTATCTACAATCAGACACACCCTTTTTAAATCTGTGAGGATACTGATTTGAACAATATTAGTAACAAACTGGAACCAATTTATTCCAGCAACTGTAGAATATATATTCTTTTCAAGTTCATGTGGAACATTTCCCAAAATTGACAATTAGCTGGTCCATAAACAAAGGTTTAAATTTTCAAACAAATTAACTCATATTCTATGTCCACAGAGGATTCAGGCTGGAAAATGGTAGTGAGATGATAACTGGACTCCTACAAGTTTTTAAAACAAGCAGTCCACTTCTAAATAATCCATCAGTCAAAATAGAAGTTAAAATCAAAATCAGAAAATATTTTAAATTGAAAGTGGTGAAAATACTACAGATCAAAACTTATGGCATACAAGCAAAGATGGTCTTTGTGAGAAATTTATAGCTTTAATGCATGTATTAGAAAATAAGAAAGGTTTAAAATCAATGCTACCACCCATCTGAAGAAGTGTAAAAAAGGAGAAAAAACTAAATGCAAAGAAAGTAGAAAGAAGGGAATAATAAAAAGTACAGACATTAACCAACTAGGAAATAAGTGGGCAACAGAGAATTGATAAAGCCAAAGCTAGTTCTTTGAAAATATTGATAAAGTTGACAAACCTTCACTAATACTGTTTCAAAAAGAGTACGGGGGTGGGGGGCGAGAGCAAGTGACACGCACACACACACATCACAAAGTGGAGGACGTCACTGCAGGATCTTCAGACATTAGAAAGATCTTAAGAGAATATTTTAAAGCAACTTTATGCCAATACCTTTAAAAAATGTAGAAAGTATCGACAAATTTCTATGGGGGAAAAAATTCCAAAACTACCCAAATCAATAGAAGGTAGAAAAAACAGAAATAATTTTCTATTCACTTAAGAAATTTAATCCATAATTTTTAAACAATCTACAAAGAAAATTCCATTTTCAGATGGTTTTGCCAGTGAATTCTTCCAGAAATTTAAGGAAGAAATACTGCCCTTCTACAAATTCTTCCAGAGAACAGAAAAAGAGAGTTTTAATTCATTTATGGGTTCAGCATAACCTTGATACCAAAACCTGACAAGGACGTGGCAAAAGTAATATTACAGGTCAATCTCACTCAAGTGTATAGAAACAAAGATAGTTTTAGAAAAAGTTTTCACACCAAATACAGCGATTTTCAAAAGGCTAATGTATCATGGCCAAGTTGGGTCTATTCCAGGGATGAGTTTTAAAGTCTGTCTTAGTATTTCACTCCGCAAACAGAGTAAAGGGGCAAGTCACGTGAGCATCTCACTTGAAAAGGTCCGACATTCATTTGTGTTAAAAGCTGGCATCAACCGACAATAAAGAGAACCGCCTCAATTTTATAATCTACACGCAAAAAAATTAAAAAAGAATGTGGTTAAAGGTGAATTGTTGAAAGCTTTTCTTTTGGATCAGGAGCAAGACCAGGATACCACTTGTCTCTCTCCCATTCAACATCGTACTGGAGTTCTAACCAAGGCAATGGAACGAGGGATGTGAGGACATAAAGGTTGGAAAGGAAAGTATGAAACTGCCATTGCTTGTTGACAGCATGATGTTATTTAGAAAAACTAGACTAAATGTTAAAACTAATAAGCAAATTTATCAAAGTCACTGGGCACAAAGTCAATATTTAAAACCCAGTTTTATTTCTTTATATCAATAGCAATTAATTAGAAAGTTAAATTTTAAAGCATTTTCAGTGACATCAAAAGTAATAAATAACTAGGAATGGATCTTACAAAAGATATTCAAGGCATTTATAATTAAAACTAATGAATATTAATGAGATAAATTTAATAAAACATGAATAAATGGGGGGATATACCATGTTCAGGTATTGGAAGGCTCACTAGTGTCATGGCGTTGGTTTAATTCGAGCTGATCTCTAGATTCAATGCCATCCCACTCCAAAGTCTAACAGGTTTTGTGTGTGTGTGTGTGTGTGTGTGTGTGTGTGTGTGCAAATTAGCAAGCATTTTTAAATATATATAAAGGGCCAGAAATAGGCAAAACAATCTAGGTTAAGGACAGCATTGGAGGATAAATTTTACCATACTGAAGTAAGGAGAGGAAGAAAGAAAAACAGAACCAGATAAAGAGTCTAGAAACAGATTCACACATACGAAGATACTTCATGTACGGCACAGGCGGTTGTACAGAGCAAGGAAAGTGGTGGTCTTTTCGCTGAATGTGCTGGATCAGTTAGATGGCTGTATGCAGGATAATGAATCTCCATTCTTTAGCCATAACTTCCGTTTCAAGGATTGTAACTCTAAATGTGAAAGATAAACAATGAAACTTCTGAAAGAAAACAGAGAATATCTTCATGACCTTGAGATTGCGGAAGATTTATTAAACAGAAACTAAGAAGCATTAGCCATAAAGGAAAAGATAATTTATACTATAGTATAATTCAGACTATTATAATTCAACAAATGACACCATTAAGAGATTAAAGAGACAAACCACCCAGTGAGATAAAAATTTGCAAGACATGTAACTGGCAAAGGGCTTGTATCCATGAAAATATAGCGTATTCTTACAAATAAATAAGAAAAAGACAGACAAACCAAAAGAAAAATGACAAGAATTTCCACAAGCACTTCACCAAATAAATTATCAAAATGGCCAATGAACATAACTAGGTTCTCATTCTCATTGGTTATCAGGGAAATGCAATTAAAACAACAATGGAATTTCACTGGGCACCCAACAGAATGGATATAATTAAAAAGATTGACAGAACTGTTGATGGCAAAGACATGAAGTGACAGGAACTCTCATATATTGCTAGTGAGAAATATAAATTGTACAACCACTTGGAAATCTGTTTGGCCATACCTGACAGCAGTGAACATAACCAGCGATTGCACTTCTAGGTTTATACCCAACAGAAATCCATCTATATGTATGTAAACAGACATTTTCAAGAATCTCCATAGCAGTATTATTTGTAATTGCCACAAACAGGTAACAACTCAAATGGTCATCAAAAATAGAATGGATAAACAAATTGTGGCATAGTAATACAACAGAACAATATACAGCCAGGAAAACAAACTAATCTATGTGCATCAAGATGAATGATTCTCAGAAACATATTACTGACCAAAAGAAGCCAGCCACAAAAGAATGCATATTGTATGATTTCATTTATACGAAATGTAAAAGCAGGCAAACTAACCTTCTGGTATTGGAAGTCAGGATTGCAGTTACCTTTGAGGACAAAGTAGGGAAGAGCTATTCAGGGGATCCACCAGGGAGCTTCCGGGGTCAGGTAATGTTGCGCTTCCTGACGTGGTGCCTACCACCTCACAGAAGGTTATTAAGCTGCCTTCCACACTGAGGATTTTTGTAACAGCAGACTGGAGGAAGATGTTTGCAGTCCACACGTACATAATGAAGTAGAATCTAGAATATATGTTTAAAATAACCCCAACAAATCACTTTGGAAAAAATATGAACAACCAAAGAACAAAAAGGAAAAAAATAGAAACAGACATTTCACAGGAGAGAAAATGTAATAAAATACAAGAATATAAAAATGTGAAAAGATGTTCGACTTTGCTAAAAACAAAAATATACATTTTCAGGAATACATGTGAACAAGAAGGTAGATATTAAATACATTAGAATGGTTGCTTATAGGAGGAGGAAAATGGGAGATTTGAAATGGGATAAAAGGATAATAAAAGAGGCACTTTGCATGAATTGATAACAAAAATGTGCCACCATGAACCAAGAAGTGTTACTAACACTCTTACCCTGAGGTTAAAAAATAAAAAGGAATGAAATGATAACAAAGGACCTCCCTGTGTCTGCACAATCTGAGCATCTACCAGACCCCTCAAACATCAGTAACTCAGTTTCCACATCTATCTCGTGCCACAGATGGTCACAGACTTCTCCCGTCTCCGTTGCCAGACAGTCGCATCCTCCTTTAGTGGGTGCAATTTTTCATGTATTTCTTGTTCTTCTCTTCCAAAAAATGAATTGAGATGATTTACCAACTACTTACGATATGAAAGGTAAGAATAAATATTTGAGGAAGTTAAAGTGATTGTAAAATATATACAGGAAAATAATACAGATCATTGCACAAAATTACCATCATTTCCTAATATGTTGATAAAGGTGGTCACTGATTTAGCCCTGAGCTTTTGGCAAAGAAAAGTGGAAAATCTGCCACTGTATATACAATAAAAATATAACTGTTATTTAGGGCAAATCCAGTGAGGTTTTTTGGTAGTTGTAACTCTAAGAGATGGAAATATGGAATTAAAAAAAAAACCACTTAGAACTGTATATTGTTGAATATTCCTTTCCTTCTCAGTTCTTAATGATGTCTACAACAGAACCCAACACTTTCCAGTTGCTTTTGGGTAGGAAAACTCAATCTAGTTTAAAGCCTCAGTCGCTGTCGTGATTTACATCTTCTCCCCTCCCTAGAGCTAGCGTTTGAACCCACACTCTGCGTGTCTGGATAAGAGCACAGGATGCGCTGGTGCAGAAGAGGAAGAATTTCTCCTTCCCAGCTGTTGAGTTGATGTTGGTTGGTTGGCTGTCTCTGCTGTTGTGCTTGTCACCGTGGCTGTTATACCATCCGTGGGGCAGGGATGTGAATCCAGCTCTCTCTTGGGGTCCACGGCCTTCCTACACCATCACCCCCTCAGGCAGGAGAGAGCCGGAGCCGGCTGCCGCTCAGCCCCTTCCCCACTAACTAGTAGCCCCCCGGCACCCTGCTGGGCTCCCCTCACACCATGGCCACGGCTGTCCCATGGATGGCACAAGAGCCCTGGGCGCAGGTAAGTGTTTAACAAGCACTCTCAAAAAAAATGTATGAATACACACCCATACATTAATAATACAATAAGGTTATTATAAATTTTACTAATACAAATGTGTAACATACAATTTACAATGATAATACAATATACAATACTCTTCATTGTAAATTCTACATAGCCGGTTGATTTAGACAGAATGCTTTCTTGGTTTTTGGTGAACTCTTGTATCCACGGCCGATCAATGGTGCAAGTGAAAAAACAAAGTGTAGTTTTGAGATAAATGTTGGTTGATATTTTCCTGCACATTAAAGGATAAGACAAAAAGAAAACAATGCAGTTGTCTGTTCAAACTTAGCTTGTCTGTCAATGGCTCGAGCAACGTTTCTAGGATTAAACACTGAAAGAATATTTCCTCAATTTTCTGTGCTCTTCATAATATAATGGCAACAGACACGCCACACTTTTTAATTTATTCTACATTATTAGCATTTTATCCATCAATTTCTTAAGTCTAGACAATCAACAAAACAGTAAATTAAGCCCTGGTTTGTAGCATTTGACAATTTCTGTGGTGTACATATCCCGACATGGCCAGTGTCAGGGTACCGACCTGACACAGTAAATGTATTATTGGGAACGGAGGCACCGTTACGTGGGATTTCTGCCATTGACATAGGTAATATCTATCACTAGGCATAGTTAACAGTAAAATGGAGTGAAATAATTAGAAAATAATGAGTTTTGTGTATTTATTACCTTTGCTTTTAATATAATTTATTTTATTGCAAATTTACATAATTTAATTTTTAATCATGGCTATAGTTAATGATTGGCTCACAAAATTTCTGACAATTTCACAATTGCTTCTCGTGAGCTGATACAAGCCAGTTCCAGCCCTCCACTGGATTAAGCAACTGAGCAAAATGCATCCTGGCATGCAGCCTGCCCACACCCCTGTAGAGGCACTGGTTCTATCCACAACCCTGCTACCGAAGGGGCCTGAGGGGGTGTTGGGGCCCTGTGACACCCCCGTCCAGAGCTGCTTGGATCAGATAGACACAGAAAGATTCTCTGTTCCTCTGGATTAGAACTAAAATGCAGAGAAAGTGGCCAGCAGGTAGCAGGACAAAAAAGAGACACTTGCAGTGAAACTGAGTTTGTTGACGATGAAATGCCAGCAGTGTCACAAATGATCTTTGCTGAGATCTAAGACAGTTGCCAGGCCATTCGTTTTGACTAAACTGATGTTGCCTGTACACAAAATGAGCAAAGTACTACCGCCCTGCTTGAGGAAGGCCCATGGCATAGTCCTGCTGGAAACAATGATCAGTTTGACTGACATACGGGTTTATATTCTTATTCTACGGGCCATACACAGAGCCTGATTGTTTACACCAACGGAGGCCGAAATGCAGCTCGAGGACGAGGTCAGTGAGAAGCCAGCTGCCAGCCCTGCCGTTGCAGACAGCCTTCAACGAAAAGCCAGTGACATGTCAGGAAAAGCAAGACCACAAAGATTCATTTAGATGCTAGAAGCCCGGGCCAGGCTAATTTCAGGTAGACCACGTGTTTCTTTTGTTCTGAAGCAGAAAGTGTACAGCAGGCCATTACAAGCCTCTGACTCCAAGAGGACATTTGACCTTGGTGTTGTTTAATTGAATGAATAAATCTGGGGTCAATTGTGTGCAAATCAAAAGTAGGTGAATGTCATTGTGCATTTGCTTCCTGAAACTGCTTTCTTGGTACCAGTTTAACCAAAGGGAACTATACCATCCCAGGTCATAGAAACTATCAGAATAGAAAGTAAATGTAGGTCAACATATGCATTTATATAATACATGTCTGTTTCCTGCTCTGTAAAATGAGGATACCTCACAGGGATGAAATGTCGCCAGGCTCATATAAGATCATGGGTTCATTGATTCATTTACTCATTCGCTCATTCAATACTCAGTACCAAAAAGCCCTTGACAGCTGCTGGGCTCCTGGCTACAGGTGTGAAGAACTTCTGTTAACTGCAAATCATGACGCCTGTACAAGGTATTTTTTCTCAACATTGTTTTACACGGAAATAGGCAGTTTATAAAGAATGTGATTAGAGAATAAAGACAATTTAGAACTTAATTGTACAAAATTGCATCAACCCCATGGCCCAGGGCCTCAAGAAAATATGCCCTGCTGAAAACAACCCACTCTGAGTTTGGGGCACTTCCTGGAGCCCACGCTGGGGGTCTCAAGTCTTGCCCCAAAGATCTGAGGCACCTGCCACTTCCCAAACTCCAATCTCCATGGACACAGGGCAATCACATTTTTTGCAAAGGTTGGATTCTGGAAGGCCTTGCATAATTCAGGAGCAATTTTCTCACAAAAATAATTTGAAGAAGAGATCTGCATTTTGTCAAATTTTAAGGTGAAACTAGACTTAATAACCTTATAATGTGCTACTTCAAAAAACATCACATAATTAAATTTATGTAAAACATCTCTGCACTGTACATCGTCTGGTCCAGCCTCCCTGATACTGACCCCAGGGGTGACACCTTAGATGCTACATTACTCCCCCCACCTAACACCCCCCCCACCTCTGGGGACAGGCCCTGCCTGTCCTGGGTTGGCAGCTCCTTCCACCAATACAGTCCCTCGCCCTTGGGTAAAGGAGAGCTTCCCACCGAGCCCCAGGACGCCCTCTCTGGCCACTGACCTATCTAAACTCTTCACCTTCTCACGTAGCTGTCAGAGGCTCTGAGTTTGTGTGCACATCGGGCTCTGTCCTCTCTGTTCAAACGTATATTTCCCGGGAAGCTCTAAGGTTCTTTAATCCCTGGCACCCCAGACCTCTCCACCCCTCTCATCTCCCGCATTGCGCCCTCGTGACACGTGGCTCCCCGTAGAGCTCCAAGCCTTGACGCAGCCTCACAGGCAGCACGTGGCCCTGGTGGCAGACACGTCTTTCCGTGATGCCGACAGCATCATGGGCATCTCTTCTGAGACGCATGAACAAGCCCTCTTTTCCTTCCTGCTTCAAATTCCCTCCTCATCACCCCCTCAAGCCCCTGATGCCTCCAAGGAGCAGCTCGGCTTGGCGATGACACAGAAGTGACCAATGGACCCGGAGCCCCGTCGCTGCTCCAGCCTCCCCACCACGGCGTCAGCTCTCTCACTTCTTCCAGGCAGGAGGCAGGGACCCTTCAACCTAACGGAAGGACTGGCCCTGGGAGAATCAGGACACGCCTGATGTTAAGAGGAGAAAAGATGCAGTTTAAGTTATTTGCTTGCATTTTGGGACTATTTGGTATTCCGCGGTAAGCTATATTTTTCAGTCTATATTCTGACTCTATCTAGGACCGTAGTCACTCCCACTGCCTGAACAGAGAGGAGCGCTGTCCTTTGAGATGTCCTTGTACTCGCAGTTGTCATTACTGCCCGGGCACCATTTGCCGTGCCCCTCACCCGCACCATGGCAGGATGAAGAGTGGACAGCCACCTCTTTTCACACGAACAGCTATTTACATTGTGTCCAGCAAGACAATGCTGGGTATGAAACAAGGAAACAAGTATGGCAAAATTGTTGACAATTGTTGAACGTGGGCCATGGGTACGTAGTTATTATTACATTGTTCTCTCTATATTTTCACATATTTGAAAACGCCCTGAAAAAGAAAGTTTAAAAAAAAATCAATTAATTAAAACTGGAACCACAGCTTCCAGGCTGCTTCCTCCAGGAAGCCACCTCTCACTGCAGGCTAGGTCTGGGCTCTCCTCTCACACTGCACTTACTCAGGAGGGCAAAGACCTGAAGAACGGTCAGTTAGTAAGGCGGCAGTCAGTGTCCTGAGAGTGCCGGCGAGTTCCGAGAGGCTGCCATCTCCAGCTGAGGCGATCTAGGTCGATGCCAGGTGGGGAGGGCCAGGTGGGCAGGGCACGCAGCTGGGAAGTGGAGCTGCCACGCTGTCCGAGCAGGAAGCCAGCTCTAAGCGGGGGCCAGCAAGCAGTGAGAACAAGTGGGCCCGTTCTTCTCAGGGCTCCAAACAGGTGTCTGGACAGGAGCCCAAGCCAAAGGCCACAAGAGGGTCTTGCTGGGGTCTGGGGGACAGGGAGGAGGCAGAGTCCCAGAAGAGGCACGGGTTGCTGACATTCTTGAACATCATCTGAAAAGAAAGCAAAATATACTTATTTCTCATGTTAAAAGAGATGTCTTCACATTTTACAAAAGTTTGACAATACAGAAAAAAATAAAGGAAAAGAACAATTCCCCAGGTCGGCATCTGACACACTCGGGGACCAGTGCTCTGCCGGTCTGGCACAGGCACACCTGTAGGTGTGGGTGATACTGAAGGCTATTTGGTAACTCTGATTTTATAGCCTAAGATAGCAGCATAAGCATTTTCCCAATGCTTGCCATTCTAAGGCAAACCAAGATTTGCTTTGGAAGAAAGAGGTTGATGGATTGAGCCAGATGCTCATCTGAGATATAACTGCAGGTATCTTCACTTGAGGCAGACGTGAAATCTCAGAGAACAAACCCAACAGCAACAGGAAGGAAGGCCCTTTGACATCTATGTATGGAGATAAGGAATTGAAATATATCTACTAAATTTCTAACTAATGCTATGGCTACATAACACCCTTTAAAATCCTAAATTTTCCACTCGTACACATTCTAATCTTTTAGAACTCCTTGAGAAAATGAAGTAAATATTTTATTTAAAAAATAAATTCTGAGGTTTGAAAATAAAAGTAGATAATTTTCTTGGGGTAAAGAAAGGACAATTTCTAAGATATTGAAATTTAAACTTTGGAATCATCATTTCAAAGAGCAGAGAATCGAATAAAATATGTGTGAAAGAAAAGCGCTTTGAAAATATAAATTATATCTCAATATTAATTTCCTAGTATCACTCACTTATTTACTTGTCGAAATAACTTTCCCAAGGCGGAGACTTTCATACAAGGTTCTAACTTCTTACAATGCCCTGGTTTGATGTATTGGTGGATTCAGTGTGACAGAATCAGCAAAGGTGACGTCGATGATTTAATCATGCCACAGCCTGGTGAGTAAATTCACTCCCCTATGACACGCATAATTTACAGTGGGTTATCAGGCAATGTTTGCTGGAAAAAAAAATTTACAGTTGGAAGTTAATAAATACGGTCCTCCACATTAAGCACTTTAACAACATGCAGTTTCTGTGATATTCCTACACAGGCTGGAGTTTACCAACCAGCTCTACTTTGAAGATAAGCGTACGCGCAAACCTTGAAATCCTGCAGGGAGTTTCCATGCCCCTTTTGTTACACAAACGCAGAAACTGGTTGATGGCAAGATAGTGCACAAGCACATGTTTAATTTAAATTTTATGGTTTATGTTTATAAATAGTCTCTCCATCCCCTTATTTTTCTAAACCAGGGATGTTGCTAATCAAAGGCTTCACGTTCACAAAAGCATTTGTGAATATCATAAAAAGCTTCTCATCGAGTCGTGTCTACACTTGTGACCCAGGTTTATACGACTTTTAGACTAAGGCTCGATTACGGCATTCGAGGCCGACGCGTCCTATCCCACACGCAAATCTCACTCTGATGTCCAAAGCCATTGGAGTCGCCAGGGCAACAAGCCCGGCATGCCTGAGAGCCATTGGCTCTACGGCTTTGCCCCTTAGGCACTTCTCTGTCTGCTGGCTTCTCTGTCGCCCCTTTTTTCCCCTCGGCCTTGCTCGTATTCTGCTTTGCTTTCTCCTCCTTACCTCTGCCCCACATCACATGCGGCAGAACAAGAAAGCCGTGCACTCCAAGTCCCAGCTTAGCTAGCCAATGGCTCTCTGGGTGGCCAAGAGGGCGTTTGGGTGGATTCTCGGTATTTGCGGTAGTTACAGTCTGTAAAGCCACTGTGAATTCTGAGTTAGTGAATACGGAACCGTCGCTGCTAGGCAAGATGCAGCGTTAGGTTCCTGGGAGCCTCTGGTCACAACATTTTTGCCAACCGATCAATATATAACCTTGTTTTATGTTTCTGTCTAAAAGACGCCTTATTTCATATGTCCCGTTGATTCATTAACGTTGAACGCACAGCCAGTAGCACTGCGATGCGCGCCTGAGCAAAGCTAACCTAACACATAGATTTTCTCCGGGAGGCACATCACAGCCCTGTGTGTAGGAACATGAGACAGCATTTCAACACTACACTTGTAGGCCATTTTAAACAGCAAAATCACCAACAAAAAGGACAAAGTGTTAAAAATAGGGCACTGCCAGCTCAGTGGTGCGTGCCTGTAGTCCCAGATACTCAGGAGGCTGAGGCAGGAGGATCTCTTGAGGCCAGGCGATCGAGGCCAGCCTGGGCAACACAGCAAGAGATCCCGTCTCTAAATTTTTTTTTTTTTTTTAATTTAAGAAAGGCGCTAAGTAGACTGTGAAAGGGACACTTATTTCCAGTATGAGAACTGAAACAAGAAGGCAGTGTTGCCTCGCTTGCCCTTAGCTGGGAAAATGTGCGTTGGACGACTCAAATTTGTCACTGCTCGGTGCCTCTCTGCCAATTACCACAAAAGTGCTGATGTAATTGATTTTAGGGTTACAAATAAATTTTAGCAAGTAGGCAAATTTCACAAACATGGAACCAGTGAATGATGAGGATCAACAACTGCATTTCAGTCTCTCTATTTGCAAAATACATCGCAGGAGAGGGGAGCAGGGTGTGGCCCTGGATGGTTTTCAAACCGTGATCTGGGGTCCCTGGGATGAGGGCAGGGGCCTCGGGAGCCGGGAAGTGGGGGAGCCTGTGCACTCCTCCCCTTTCTTCTCGGGGCAGCCCCTCCTTCATGGCAGAACTGCTCCTCACCTACGCCAACCACGTGTTGCTGCAGAACAGAGATTTGCTGCACACACCTGCTGCCGGCGGTGGGCATTTGAACCAATTTGAGCCAATCTGAGAAGCTTGCCTCCCTCTGCTGCCTTGTAATTAGCCCAGGGGGGCAGAAATGGCTGCAAACGGGGGCAGAGGGGCCCTGGGAAGGAAAGCCACTGTTGTATTTTGTCTGGATCTTACCACAAGGACATTGTGAGCCCAGCGTCGCTGTCAGCCACCTCCTGCCTGGGAACGATGCCATCGCGCAGAAACACCGAGCCAATTGATGGGGCAAGGGAGAGGGGAGGGGAAGCCCGCACAGGCTGACAGCAGGGTCCAGTCCCAGCTCGGCTGTGCCAAGCCAGTCAACCCTCCAGACTGCCCAGTAAATACATCTAAAAGAATATTTTTCCTAACTTGAGTTAGTTTGGGACGGATTTCTGCCACTTGGAGAAAAGCAGACACCCTGTTTGCCCAGGGGGCTGGACACGTTGGAGCTCACTTAGGTGATTTCATGATTCTTTCTCTCCGTAGTTTTATATTTTGCCTCTTTTTGCCCAATCGCCCTTGTCTCCTTTACACGCCCACAGCATGGGGTTGCAGAAGTCAGTCCATTATGTCATGTTTTTGCAACCGAGTTTCAAGCCCATTTTTCCCTTTTTGAAAAGCAGAGGGACAAATGAGTTCTCTGTTTTATTAAAACCATGGAAACTGATTTCTCCTTGAAAGTCATGATCGATTTCGTCCCCCCGCCACCACCATAGGCGATTGTCCTTTAATTTTTAAGCAGGCGTACGACAGCTATTTATCCATGTGATTAAAAAGAAAACAATTTCCTGGCTCTGAGGGGCAGGCAGCGTGGGCTAGGGAGAGCAGCGCACGTCCGTCGGGGGAGAGCAGGATCCCAGCGTCTCCGCGTGTCTGAGGGGGCAGGTGAGGGTCGTGCGCCCCGGCTCACTCCTGACTCATCCTTCCTGTAACTCTCACTGCTCTGATGCCCGAGCAGCCTTCTTGGGGCGGTGTCTCTGATACAAAAGCCACAGATCTGGTGCAGAGCTTGGTGGCCACTGTTGCCACTCGCTCCCCCAGAGCTGTCGTGAGACCTGTGATCTGTCAGAGTGGAGAGCCGTCCCTCTCAAACTGCTCCATCATTTTTAAACCAAGGACTTCTTCTCATCCCCCGACACTAGCTGACATTTTTTTGACCTGCCAGACCTGGAGGATCTGTGCTTATCCTCAGCAGACACAAGCACTAGGTCTAATACACACTTTACCTTTTTTTAATTCTCCGACGTGCTTCTCACCAATGCAGAACAATAGCTACCATCTGCTGAGTTCACACTATGCATGTGTGGCGCATTAGATATATAAATTCAATTAATTATCACAAACCACATAAAGAGAAGGTATGTTTCTGGTACTTTAAAGACCAAGGTATCGAAACTCAGAGAGGTTAAGTAACTTTCCCAGGATCACACAGCTAGAGGTGACAGAGCTGGGATTGGAACCCAGGCCTGTCTGACTGGCATGCAAGATTGGACAATGCCACTGGTGCCCCCCCAGCTGTGGACTACAGAGAGAACGATTGCCCTTTCACTTTGAAGGAAGAGGATGGAAAACTTGTAGGGATGCAAAGAATTAATCTCCTAATTACATTTTTCCCCTCAAAGAGGGAGAACTCAAGGTGTCCTTGTTTTCACCGTAGCTTAGCTGCTTGGGTTCCAGAGCAGCCAGTGCTGCGCGTCCAAGTCTCAGGTCTATTTTGTTGCTGTTTGGTGCCGCAGGCAGGGATGGGGGACTCTTGGCGAGGAGCCCGCTTTGAGAGCAGAGAGAAGAGCAAGGAGGGGCGTGAGCAGTGCAGAGGCAGGAACGAGCTGTGCCTGGGCGTCCAGTGCAGCAGAGGCGGGCGCCGGGCACGTGGCAGGTCCAGGACGAACCGTGTTGTCAGCGTAGCGCACACCAGGCTCCGATGACTTAGTACAAAAAAGAGAATGTAAAATATCTCATCAACAAGTTCTTCATGTTGATTATATGCTGAAATGATATGTTGGATACATTGGGACGGCCTTGAACTAAACAGAGAGGTAGGGTGACACCACCAGAACCTTCCGAGGCTTAGGGGGTTACAGGCTGTGGGAAGAGCAAAATTCAGAGGAGAGAACCCTCAGGATAGAATAGGGTACTTGTATGAAATCCCTAAATAATTAGACGGTATTAAATTTATAATGCTCGTAAGGCTATGATGAAGAACCTGTAGCAAGTTAGAATGAAATGCATGATTAACATCGGAGCCTAATTAAAGCCGTAAAATAATGGGATCGAAGGCTCAGCCTCGAAGGCTGTGCTGGGCTTCTCCCTGTGAGTCCAGCCCCATCTCCACGCCGACGCTGTCCCGGCAGGCACAGGGGGCCTTGTCTCGCCGGGCCAGGTCCCCACGACCACAGCTGCTGGCAGATGGCCACTCCTAGAGCCACAGCCGGCTCCCCGGGCCAGTTCCTCTCTTCAGCCCCGGGACCTCTGCCACCCCTTGCTGCACTCCCCGAATCCTGCCTACTTGTCTTACGCTCCCCTAACTGGTCTCTTCTGAGCACAGCACCACCCAATAGATCAGGGCTGAAGACGAGAGCACACGTTTTGTCTGGGGATGGATTCCACCACGCCCCGAACTGATGGGAGAGGAAGCAGGGAGAGGCGAACCGTGAGACCAGCAAGCATGGACTTCGGAGCAACCCGAGAGACCCCCGTGCAGAGTGAGGGGAGGGGGCACGGAATGCGCCAGAAAGGAGAGGGTGGGGGCTTCTCAGCCCAGGACACTGGGGTCTCAGCTGCACCGGCTGGGACCACCTGTGTGACCATTTCCACCTCCCTGCTCCGGCTCTATTTTCCTCAGGTGTAAGATGGGGACCGTCACCTGATACTCATGATGGGCTGATGTCCCCATCAACTCCTTGTCAGAATGTTCTCAGCACCATTTCCCTAACGCTCTTCCCTGGGGCCACCAGTGCCCTATGACCACACCGCGTGGTCGCCATCTGATGTCTCAGAAGCCCCTTCTCTCGGGGTCGAGCCCTGGGGTCTGTGCCCCCTTCACTTTGACACATCCAGCCCAGCGCCCCTCCAGCCTCGGTGGGATCTGCCTGTCAACCTCTTCCGCCCCTGCACATGGTGGGGCGGGAAGTGGCACAACCGGAGTCTGCTTGAGAGCAGCACAGACTCGGCAACTCCCTCCCCGTGTTGCCGCCATAGTCCGGGTTGGCTCTGGCCCTGACGCGGCGCCCCGTCTCCTCGCTCCCATGAGCCCCTCACCTCCGATGACCTTCCCTCTGCGTCTCCACTCTCAACAGACGACCCCACCTTCTCAGAGAAGCCATGAGCTGGGGCCTCTGCGGACATCCCGCTGCAAACCTACAGGCCCCTGCTTCTCCGGCCCCCTCCACCCCACGCCTGCACCCCAGGAGGGACCTGCCCCCCGCGCCCTGCCGCTGCCTCTGCCTTCCAGAGCTCACCCCCTAATCTTTCTCTCTCTGTGTCTTCGCCTTCCCCACTGCACTCTCTTCTGGGTTGTTTTAATCAGCGTATTACACTCAAATCGCTCCAATCTTAACATTAAACTGCCACGGTCCTGGCTTGTGCCCTGGTCCAGAGCAAGCTATCAAGGGTCACCTGACCGTGGGACATTTGGGCAGAGCTGGAGGCTCCCCTGGGCCCCCCAGAGCCCACCTAGGCAGCTCTCTGTGGTCTCGCTGCAGTCCGTCACCTGAAATTCTTCTTCTCTTCACCACCACCTGCCTCCACTCCCCAAAGCACCACCACCGTGAGGCTCACAGGTGTGATCCACCCCGACATTCCAAAACCCCCTACTTCCTCACCAGAGGGCATCTCTCATGACCACGTCCTCTGATGTTTTGGGGAGGCCTTTTCCCTCCCCTTCCCTCCTCTCCTCCCCACCCTGGACCTCCACCCACCTGCGAACCCCAGTCTGCCCAAATGCAGGCATCCAAGCACAGAGTCCAAGGCCCTGGAGGACAGGGTTTCAACGTGGAATTTCGGTGGACACAATTCAGCTCATAGCAGATATCGTGTCATTCCCTACCATGGCTTCAAATATGGGTTGTGCCACTTTCTAATTGGATGACATGGGCAAGTTCTTTACCCTCCCTGAACCTCAAGTCCCATACCTTCCAAGTGTAGGTGACGACGGCCATCCTACAGGGCACAGGGAGGATGAAACGAGATGATGTGGGTGAGATGCCGGGTGCAGCCACCGTAAGTTCCCTCCTGTGACCCTTTCCCCTTCTCTGTGTGTGCGGACTGGAGCCTGCCTTCAGTTATCACAGGAGGAGCGTCCTTTGTCACCAGAATGATGGGTTGCTAAGGCGGGCACGCTCCCTCCTCCAGGTCTCTAACCCAGCTAACCACCCGGGCAGCTTCCCCGCGGGTTCGGTCTGAGTTGCGGAAGGTCAAAGGGAAGTCGCCACATTAGTTACAGCAGGAAACCTCGTTCACGTTCTGGAGCCAAAGAGGAAAATACAGGCATCATGTTAAGTTCCTGTTACAAAATGCATGATACCAAAAATTCCTGCCTACTCAGAAGTCTCTGAAGGGTTACAGACAGCTCTCCTGTTGTTTTTCTGCGTTTCTGCGTTTCCATTTCTCGGCTACTATTTTTAAGGTGACTTTTCTATGTTTTCAGATTTTCCTTCTTCTCTTGGCTAAACATATACCCATAATTCACAGATTGTCACTTAGCAGATTTATATTTATCATCATTGTTTATGTCCACCCCGCCCCCCGCTTTTACAAACTGAGATATGAGACATTTTTTTTCAACTGCTTAAAAATTACTTTAAGATTTCATTTCAACCATAATTTAATTTTTAAAATTTTTAGCCTATTTTCTCCAATTCTCCTGCTTTGTTTTCAGTTTTCTTTAAATGGACATATATTTTGAGAAAATCAAAATATCACTTTATAAATAATACGCTTTCTCCTCTACCCTTAACTATCTATTAATAGTATAGCTTGCTTCTCAGAATCTAAGTACTCTGATATGTTTAATCTTATTTCTACCTTTTAATAAATCCCTTCTGCCTGGGCTCATAAGAATTTCATTAGTTCAGCACATTTTTTACAATGCCCCACCTGGAAGTGCTGCCGCAGTCTTGCTCTTGCAGGTATGAGTCCAATTTGGGTCACTGCTAAGTAGAGACACCTGCTGAATGATCACCGTCTCTTTCCAGGGGCAGCTGCCAAAGACTCGCCATAAAGATCTGTGAAGGGGAATGATTCTTGCGTCCAGCAGTACTTTGCACTAAAGGGCAGGGGAAGCTCTTTTCAGTCCTGGGGTTTTAACAGTCTATAAAACGCCTCGCTATCTAAATTAAGCTGATGTTTTTCTTTGCCATGGACTGTGTCAATAATCCATTCTCTTGTGGTCCAATACTGCCAACTTTTTATGGTATTCAGCACCAACCTTTCTTCCAGAAAGAGTAAGAAAATAATATTAACTAAAAATGGAAAAATTCAGCTTTAAAATGAAGACAAATTGCTTCCTAGGGCTGGGCAAATCCAGTGAAGTAAATCAGACAATTAAAAAATAGGCTATCAGGAGTTTTGCCCATGACCTGAGTGATTCTCAGACTGCTACAGTGGAACTTGGAGGGTGTGGTCCCAGGTTTGCAGGTAGTTTATCTCATCCTGCTAGACAGGATGGGTGTGCGCCTCACAGCATCCAGCACGGCGGGTCTCCACGGCCTCATGCTCAGTGACTTGCAGTCTAGTTCTGATAGTCAGAATGTGGTAAGTGGAGCCAGGCGGGGTGGCTCACACCTGTAATCCTAGCACTCTGGGAGGCCGAGGCAGGAGGATAGTTTGAGGCCAGGAGTTTGAGACCAGCCTGAGCAAGAGCAAAACCTTGTCTCTACTAAAAAAAAAAAATGGATTAAGTGACTAGATGAATGAGTGAGTAATAGCATGGTGGAGCAAGAGGAGTTTTATCTCTGTATATGTGCGTGGGCCTGGACCTCCACTGGACGGCATCCGAGCATCTGTATCTTCTCCCTCTTTGGGAGACAAAGAGACTATGATATTGACAATTTAAATGAAGTGGATAAATTCCTTGAAAGACATGCTATCAAAGCTCACTCAAGAAGAAAGAATTTGAATAACCCTATATTGATTTTTAAAATTGAATTTGTAGTTTAAAATCTTCTCATAAAAAAAAAAAATCTCAAGCCTGTCAGATTTACTGTTGAATTCTACTAAATTACCAAATGTTTGAGGAAGGAAAAATACCAATTCTAAACAAACTCTTCCAGAAAATTGAAAAGGAGAGAACACTCTAAACTCATTCTATGAAGCAAGAATTGCCCCTATACCAAAAATAATCGAAGATATTACAGGGAAAGAAAACTATGTACCAGTATCCCTCATGAATGTAAATGTGAAAATTCAAAATGAAAATTTAGCAAACAGAATCCAACAATATACATAAAAAAGGATATTACATTATAACCAATGCATGTCCCAGCAAAGCAAGTTTGGTTTAACGTTTGAAAATCTATCAGCATATTCAGCATATTAACAGATGGAAAAAGAAAAATCCATATTATCATCTCAATAGACACAGAAAAATCCAACTCTGAGCAAACCAGCACTTCAAAGGACTGTCCTCAATCTATTAAAGAGAATCTATGTAAAAGCCACAGCCAACACCATACCAAGTGGTAAGAGACTGAATGTTTTCTCCCCAAGACCAGGAAAAAAGTCAGAGATCCCTACTCCTCTCTATTTCTGAAGATTCTAGCCAATATAATAAGACAATAAAAATCATCCTGATTGGAAAGGGAGAATTAATATTGTCTTTATTCTACTATAACATGATCATTTATATAGAAAATCAGATGGACTCTACAGAAAAGCTACTAAAACTAATCAGTAATTTAGCAAAGTTTCACATGTACACAATACCAACATACACAAAAAAAATCAATTATAGGTCAATATGCTAGCGCCAAAAAATCTGAAATTTTAAAAATACCGTTTATAATAGCATGAAAACTATGAAATACTTGGGATAAATTAGTCCAAAGATGTACAAGATCTATATACACTACACTATACAAGCATTGCTAAAAGGACTAAAGAAAACAAAAATAAATGGAAAGATGCCCCTCACCTGTGGGTTGGTCTTGATACTGTAAAACAATTTCCCCTGCCCCCAATTAGTCTATAGAATCGACGCGATCCCAATCCAAATCCCAGAAGGGTTTAGAGTAGAAATTGTCAAGCTGATTCTAAAATTCTAATGTAATTAAAAAGAAAAGGACCTAGAATACCAAAACAACTTTGAAAAAGATGAGCAGAGTTGGAGGACTGAAGCTTTCTGATTTAAAGACTTAAAATCTACAGAAATCAAGGCAGTGTGGTATTATCATAAAAATTAAAAAGTAGATCAGCGGAAGGGAATAGGGAGTTCAGAAGTAGATCCACACATATATGTGGGTATTGGATTTTTTTAAACGTACAAAGGCAATTCAGTGGAGAAAGAACAGTCTTCTCACTAATGAAGCTGGAATAATTTAATATCCGTATGTAAAAAAACGTAAATATCTTGCAAAAAGATATATATACAGATGGCAAAAATGCGTATGAAAGGATGCTCAACATAATATGTCATTAGAGAATTGCAAATCAAGATAACAATGAGATACCACTATACACCTGACTAAATGGCATTTTATTAATAGAATGACTAAAATCAAAAACACCAACAATACCAAATGTTGGTGACGGTATGGAGCAACAAGAACTCTCATTCATAGCTAGTGAGATGCAAAATGGTACAGCCACTTTGGAAGACAGTTTGGCAGTTTCTAACAAAGCTAAACATACTCTCATCACACGATCCAGCCATCATGTTCCTGAACATTCACACAATTGAATTGAAAGCTTACGTCCGCACAAAAACCTGCACACAAACGTTTGTAATCTCCAAAAACTGGAAGCAACCAAGACGTCCCTTGATAGGTGAATAGCTAAACACACCGTGGTACAACCACGCAATGGAATATTATCCAGCAATAAAAAGAAATGGTCTAGCAAGTTACAGAAAGAGATGCGGGAACCGTGAGTGCACACCGCTAAGTGAAAGAGGCCAGTTTGAAAAGCCCGCATTCTTCACGATGCCAACTATACAGCATTCTGGAAAAGGCGAAACTGTGGAGGCAGTAAAAAGATCAGCAGTTGCCGGGAGCTGGGAGGTAGAGGGATGCATGGGGGAAGGACAGGATGTGTTCAGGGGTCAGAACTACCTGTAGGGTATTGTATTGGTGAACACATGACATTACACATTTGTCAAAACCCATTTCTGCACAACAGAAAAAGTGAACCTTAATGTAAACCACAAACATCAATTAATAATAATGCATCAATGCCGATCCATTAATTGTAACAAATATATCGCACTAATGCAAGATGTTTATAATAAAGGAACCACGTGCGAGGGAAAAGGGTATTGGGAACCCTCTGTACTATCTGCCCAGTTCTCTGTAACTCTAAGGCTGTTCTAAAAAGCAAAGTCTATAAATTTTAAAAAGGTTTAAGAAATCAGGCTCACAGTAGGTAACTGGTGTGGCCATAATGTCAATGTATTGATCTACAGTGATGAATAGTTGTTAAATTAAACAATACAATGAGTCACGAAACAGCTGTTGGGAGCATTCTCTCTCTAGGCAGAGAACAGAACTGGAACAGAACGGAAGGGAGGGAGGAGGCTCTCCTCTTGCTGCGCCCTTGACGAGACACACCCAGGCCAGTCTGCGGTTCAGCCAGAAGAGGCTCTGCAAAATACAGCCTGGCGAGAGGAAGGGACATATGTTCCTGGGATCTTAGTGCACCCCAGTCATAAATCCAAGGGCCCAAAACAGCCACCCTGGAAAGTGTGTCTGAGCCAGGGGCAAGACTTTTCCTACCCTGGGGTCCACAGACCCTGAAGTTTACAGAAACCACAAACAAGTTAAGAAATTCATTGCAAAAAGTGTGCCTTCATCTGGAGAGGGTGTCTATAGCTCCCTTCAGGGATCACAGAGCTTCCTAAGAGCCCGCATTTACCTCTGTTTCATTCGTGGACTTGTAGACAAACAACCAGATGCCACTCACAGATCCGTCCTGTGACGACCACAGCCCGTGGAAACCGCATGGCCAGCAAGGGCACCTGTCGGAAGTACAGGAAGGACTCAAAAGTTATTCCTGGGCCTTTTCCCGTATGCACAAAAGTAACTTGGGGCCACTCACATAACTCTTTAGCAGAGAGAATGTGGTTGGTCTGTGGATGTTGACCCCAAGCAGCAGCGGGACATCACAGGACACTCACTGCGCACATGGACACCAGCTTCACCAGGCTCCTTCCTACCCCTGCGTGGACACTTCTCTCCAGAACCAAGATCTGGTGTTCTGAGCTCACCTTTTCTTATTTTTAATTCTTGCCAAGAATAAAAACTTTTGAAATGACAGTTTTGATGTTGAAATTGAGTTATTTTTAGGAATTGGGTTATAGATTTATTTTTAATCTGGGATGTTTCATGAAAATTGTGTTTTAATTTCTCAAAGATCTTTGGGAAGCCACCCTTTTCTGAGAAATGCGTACATTTCAGAAAAGGGATTAACTATTTTCTAGGCAAAGATACACTTGGGATAAAACAATGGCAAAGAATTGTCTAGACACGTGTGAATCACTTTCCCTTGCTCCGAGATTTTAAGGATCCTGGCCTGTTTTATTCCTTCAGCTTTGCTGACAAAAGTCAACTTGGCTGTTTCTCCACACACTCGCCCTGTGGAGCAGCCTCTCTGCCTTAGTGGAACATGTGCCAACCGTGACTAATTAACAAAGAGTCTTAGCAGGATTTACTCCTGATCCTATTTTGCATTTGTTCCTGGAACTCCAGTACGATAATAAGGACATTTGCTTTGCATATTTGTATAGCCAATGATTAACTCTATGTTGCATACAAAAGTGTTTGTTAGAATCAGGGTGGGGCCTCATGCTTTTAAAGTGGAAGGGGTTTGAAAACCTTCCCCCAACATATCCAGGGAATTCAGGGTTTAAATGCTATGGTCGAAGGTTGACCAAGCCCCTCTATTTGTCATCCATGGTGGTATGACAAATTATCACAAATTTACTAGCTCAAAACAACATACATCTATCGTCTCATAGTCCCCGTAGCCAGGAGTCTGGGCGTGGCTTAACTGGGTCCTCTGCTCAGGGTCTTACAAGGCTGCAATCAAAGTATCAGTCCAGGCGGAGGTCTCATCTGAAGGCTCAATGGCGGGAGGATACACTTCCAGGCTGGCATGTTGGTGGCGGGAATCAGTTCCTTGCAGGCTGTTGGACTGAGGGCTCAGGGTTTTGCTGGCTTTTGGTTGGAGGCTGCTCTCAGGTCCTTGCCACATGGGCCTGTCCGTATGGGGCTTCATCAAAGCCTGCAAGGAAGAGTTTAAATAGAGCAAAACTGCTAGCAAGACAAAGTCATACTTTATTGCAACCTAGTCACAAAAGTGACATCCCGTCATTTTAGCTACATTCTGCTGGCCAGAGCAAGTCAAAAGGTCCAGCCCACACTGGCAAGGAGGGGATCACACAGGGTGTGAACATCAGCAGGTGGGAATTGTCACTTAGTGGCTGCCTGCCACGCCCTCCGAAGTTGTGTCTATCGGCAGTCTCTTTACAAGGAACCTGCAAGGTTGCAGGTTCTTGAAACTTACCTGTGGACTGGGATGGTTCTGTCAGAGTCGGGACGCAAGAAAGAGCAGCAAGGGTCACGGCCGCCGTGGAAATGAGATCTGCTGCAGGGAGCGTGACTGCCCTCATACCGCCCCTCTGACCCACCACTACATTCTTGTAGAAGCCACACGTCCGGTGGCTGCTCCCAGTTAAGGCCCGAGCACCATGGGGGTCCTAATGCAAGCCCATGCCTGCCAGATGTACAGCTCTTACAGCAGGTCACTGTTGGCTCAAGGAGCCCCCTCAGCCTGGCCACGCAATTCTTGGGATGGCCCTGCGGTCTGAGGCCCTCCCCACCCTGTCCTCCCTCCTGCCTTCTCCTTCCTTGGGGTCGGATCTTCGCAGTGGCCAATTCTAAAGCTAAAGTTATATTTGGGGATCTTAAAAGGACTCGCTAATACGTATTGACATTTCCTTTAAAAATACTTTTTAGATTGTAGTAATTACATTTTGATGATGCAAAAGACTTCTAAACATCACACACAATAGGAAGGGCTC
>RJWJ010022308.1:0-26993 GCA_004363605.1 Indri indri | reverse complement strand
TGGTAGCGCACACCTGTAGTCCCAGCTACTCGGGAGGCTGAGGCAGGAGAAATGCCTGAGCCTAGGAGTCTGAGGTTGCAGTGAGCTATGATGATGCCACTGCACTCTAGCCCAGGTGACAGAGTAAGACTCTGTCTCAAAAAAAAAAAAAAAAAAAAAAAAAGAATGAATGGTGTAGAAAAAGAAAATTCTGGAGTCTTCTGGAGTTTTCTAGCCTGGATGTGGAGGGGACAAAGTTCTAAGTTCCTTGCCTGGCTCCAACAGGGTATGCTGGGGTCCTGTTGGAGTCTGATGCTACCCTCTCACATCACCCCCCAACTCCCATCAGCTCCGCATGGATGGTCTGATCACAAGGAAGATCATGGCAGTTGTGGGTTGAGGGAGCAGTTACAGCCATGGACAGATCCTCAGCCTTGGAGATCCCTGCCTTCCACTCCACCAGCTTTGTGCTGTTTGTAAGCAGGCCTCAGCTGGCAGTGCCCCCTCCTTTTCCACACCTCATACCCCATAGGTGTGACATCCAGGTTTTTTGGGGGTTGAGGAGGGGAGCAATGATCTCCAAACCAGGGCAGAGCAGGTGGTAAGAGGTAGGGGTGGGTGGGAGCTAACATTAATTGAGCAACTGCTATATGCCAAGCCCTTTGCTTATATGATCTCATTTGTGACCACAA
Source organism: Indri indri (assembly GCA_004363605.1). Taxonomy (NCBI): domain Eukaryota; kingdom Metazoa; phylum Chordata; class Mammalia; order Primates; family Indriidae; genus Indri; species Indri indri. The sequence continues at coordinate 26,322 of RJWJ010022308.1, read as the reverse complement.
CCTTTGTGGAATGTGCATTATACCCCTTTCATTTCCTGATACAGAGATTGCATGCTCCATGAAAGCAAGGACCACGTCTGTCTCATTCAACACTTGCCACAGGTTCCTAGCCTATAACATGGTGACCAGGACAACAGACATTCACAGATTACTTCTTGAATGAGTGAATGAGTGAAAAAAATGAATGAATGCAAAAACCTCCAAGGGGTTCTGTTTATCAGGAGAGAGAATCACATAAATATATGTATGCATTAATAGAATAGAGGGTGGAAAGTTCTCTAATGGAGGGATATGGGAAAACAAGCAGAAAGGAGAGAGTAATGAAGTCTGCTTGGTGGGGGGACAGGAAGGTAGATAGATAGTAAGGCTTTGTGGAAGAGGAGCTGTTTAAGTCAGACTTGGAGGAAGAGTAGGAATTTATCATGTGAATAGAGGGGGCGAGAGGGCCCCCCAGCAGAGGAATCTGCCTGCGCTAGGTGTGAGATGCACCACCATGGTAGGTAAGAATGGCTGGACCATAGGGCAGGGGTCAGAGGGCGCTGCAGTAAGTGGGGCTGGAGCAGAAGGCAGGAGCCAGATCATGGGGTGAGCAGGGGTTGCTCATGTGCCAAGCCAAGGATCGGAACTGTCTCCCAAGGACCGTGGGGCCACTGCAGGGCTGAAGCAGAAAGAGATGGAATCAGATCTGAGTTTCAGGAAGACCAGTGGGGCTGCTGGAAGGACAGATGGCAGTGCAGGATGGAGGGAGCAGGCGGGTGGCTGAGGAACCACCAGGCAGACACAGAGATGTTCAAGAAGGATGCTTGGCAGGACTTCCTAAAGGCATGGATGGGCATGAAGGTGTCAGAGATGTAGGATATCACCAGGGCTTCTAGTCTGAATGGGCTGTTTTCTGCTAGTTCAGGAAGACGGAGACTAAAAGGCTAACAAAATGCCGGATGTCATCAGCACTACCCACCACGGAACAAAGCTGTATCGGCCCTGATGGGCCCAGGTGCCTGAGGATGTTTGTGTATCGAACAGGGCAGAGCTAGGGAAGGGACCAAGGAGGTGAAGGAGACACAGCAGCTGAGGTCTGACCCGGTGGTCAGGCCTTTCTAGTCTGGAAGGAAGGAGGATAAGGGGGATGGGCAAGAGTCCAGAAAACCAAGAACAGGTTTTGCCACCTTATTGCCAAGGGCTCAGCACAAAGCTTCAAAAAGGAAAACATAATGGAGTGTAAGTACAACTGAGGAGGGCCAAATTCCTGGCTGACAAGACCGCGCAGAAGGGAAGAGGGCTGGAACTCTGGGGACCCAGCCTGCACTTCTAGGGTAGAGGACAGCCCTAACTCGGCCCTTATCTGCCCCAGGATCTGGTGGCCCTGGGCAGCCAGCTCTCTGGCTGCAGAGAAACTGCACCCTGTGAAGAGGTGGTGGGGACTAACCATCTATGAGCCGCCCTGGCACGGCCCATCCCAGGAGGTGACACAGACACTTGCTGCCCCTCTCTGGGCCTGGTTTTCTCCATCTGTAAAAGGGAGGGTTGCTCTAAATGGTGGTTATGGTGCCTTCTGGATTTCATTTTCTGTTATTGATTGGACTCTAGGGTTGACTCTGGGGTTCAGGGTGCACGTGGTGAGGCGAGGAGTGGGGAAAATGGAGAGGGCAGGGAAACAGAAAAGCCACCAGGATCAGGGCCTGGGACTTCAGGAGACCAGGAGAATGGACACAACGAATGATCGTGTCCATACTCCTCTTGGGCCCAGGAGGGTGGGCGACCTCAGAGGGTCCCTGTGTTTGCCCCTTGCAGGTGTTCTCCGTGGCGCCCCCGTTTGAGGTGAATGGCCTCCCACGCGCTGTGCCTCTGAGCCTGCCCTACCAGGACTTCAAGAGAGACCTCTCTGATTACAGAGAGCGGGCACGGTTGATCAACAGAGTCCGGAGGGTGGGCTTCTCCCACATGCTGCTCACCACCCACCATGTCCCGCTGGCTCCTGTTCAACCTCAAGCTAATGGGAAGGAGGAAGAGGAGGAGGAGGAGGAGGAAGAGGAAGATGAGGAAGAGGAAGAAGAGGAGGAGGAAGAGGAGGAAGAGGAGGAGGAGGAAGAAGAGGAGGAGGAGGAGGAAGAGGAAGAGGAGGAGGAGGAGGAGGCCGCCGCAGTGGCCCTGGGGGAGGTGCTGGGGCCGCACAGTGGCTCTAGCAGCGAGGGCAGCGAGAGGAGCACCGACCGGAGCCAGGAGGGCGCCCCGTCTACACTGCTGGCTGACGACCAGAAGGAGTCCAGGGGCCGGGCCTCCATGGCCGACGGGGACTTGGAGCCTGAGGAGGGCTCCAAAACGTTGGTGCTCGTCTCCCCTGGCGACATGAAGAAGTCACCTGTCACTGCCGAACTGGCCCCCGACCCTGACCTGGGCACCCTGGCTGCCCTCACTCCTCAGCACGAGCGGCCCCAGCCCATGGGCAGCCAGCTGGACGTATCTGAGCCAGGCACCCTGTCCTCTGTCCTTAAGTCTGAGCCCAAGCCTCCTGGGCCCGGGGCAGGGCTGGGGGCCGGGGCAGTGACCACAGGGGCAGGGGGCATGGCAGTCACCTCCTCACCCTTCACCAAAGTTGAGAGGACCTTTGTGCACATTGCAGAGAAAACCCACCTCAATGTCATGTCTTCCAGCGGACAAGCCTCACGGTCTGAGGAGTTCAGCGCTGGGGGCGAGCTGGGTCTGGAGGTGCCCTCTGATGGGGGTGCGGAGGAGGAGGGAGCCCCGGTGCCCCTGGAGAATGGCATCACCCTGTCAGGACTGGATGGGGCGGAGATGGAGAACTGTGCCCCGTCTGGGCCCCCCAGGGAAACCCCCTCAGAGGTGGCCACAGACTCACTGCCCAATGGCCCAGCCCTTGCTGACAGGCCAGCCCCAGCATCCCCACTGGAGCCAGGCCCTGAGAAAGTGGCCACCATCTCCCCCAGCCGCCATGCCATGCCAGGCCCTCGCCCCAGGAGCCGTATCCCTGTCCTGCTGTCTGAGGAAGACACGGGCTCAGAGCCCTCGGGCTCACTGTCGGCCAAAGAGCGGTGGAGCAAGAGGGTCCGGCCGCAGCAGGACCTGGCACGGCTGGTGATGGAGAAGAGGCAGGGCCGCCTGCTGCTGCGGCTGGCCTCAGGGGCGTCCTCCTCCTCCAGTGAGGAGCAGCGCCGTGCCTCAGAGACGCTCTCAGGCACAGGCTCCGAGGAGGACACACCTGCCTCCGAGCCTACGGCGGCCTTGCCCAGGAAGGCTGGGAGGGCAGCTGCCACCCGGAGCCGGATTCCCCGCCCCGTCAGCATCCGCATGCCCACGCCTGCTGCAGCCCAGCAGCCCCCCAGCAGACCCCATGGTGCGGCCCCAGCATCTGACATAGCCATCACCAGCAGGTGAGAAACCACTGCCAGCCCCAGAGTGGGCAAAGGGTGACCACAGGAGGCCTCCAGCAGCAGGGGCTTCTCTAGAGCCAAGGTCAGGGGCTATGGAAGATCAGGAGGGGCTCTCAGCTACACCACCTGTCCACCACCCCCTCATTTCTGACTCAGGTCCCAGCCCTGTCCCTAGGTTTGAGGGAGTGGCTACAGTATGCATGTCTGGAAGGCTGCCGGGGGGGCCAGGCCTGGGAAAAGTTGATGGGGGCCATGGGGCACACACAGAGCCTCTGCTGTGCCAGGGGGCATTGGAAGCCAAAGGATAAAGCCAAGAGCTTTGAACAGCTGGGTGAAAACATTATTTCATATTAATATAAACACAGATATATTATAGATTAGAATGCAAAATCCAGGAGAATTTTAAAGATGAAACAAGGACCTCAAAGAAAACCTGCAGCACTCTTCCTGCAACAGCCTGAGAGTGTGTGGTCCTTAAAGGCCCTGCCCTGGAGGATGGCACACCAGGCCATCAGTTTACCCATCTGTGCTATGATCTCCTCAGTCTCACCCAGCTCTGATGAGGCAGGACTTTAGGGCTCAGTACCCAAAAAGATTCTGAAAATGTCCTCCTTTTTTTTCTTTGCCCTCTTCTTTTCTCTTGCCTTCCGCTCCTCAAGCAGGCTCCAGCTGCAGAAGCCCCCAGGGCCGGCCGTTGCTGCTGACCTCCGCCCCAAACAGCCTCCCGGCCAGGGCCCAGGACGAGCCCAAGCCGGGTCCAGGGCCTCCGCTCCCCGCAGTCCGGGCCTCCCCGCTTCTGCCGCGCGCCATCCCAGCGCGTCCCCGCGAAGCCAGTCCCTGTCCCGCAAAGAGAGCCCGTCCCCTTCGCACCAGGCCCGGCCAGGCGTAGCCCCACCCCGGGGCGTCTCGCAGGCCCGGGCCCAGCCTGACGGCACCCCCTCCCCAGGAGGCCCCAAAAAAGGACCCAGAGGGAAACTCCAGGCTCAGCGCGCAGCGACCAAAGGCCGGGCTGGGGGCACAGAGAGCCGGGCCGGGGCCAGATAATGACGCCCGCGGCTCTCCGCGGCCCCCCACCCTCACCCTGGCCCCCCACCTGCAGCCGGCCACACTGGAACAGCTCCCAGCACAGCCTTACGCGCCCGACGCGCGCCACCCGCGGCCCCAGCTTCCCGCCTGCACCCTCGAGGACGCGCGGGCACATGCCGCAACCCGCCAGCCTCCCTGGCCGGTGGGGGACACGGCGCCTTGCCGCGGGGGAGGGTCCGCCTTCCCCTCCTCTCCTCGTCCCCTCCCCTCCCCCTGCTCTCCATCAGGAGGGGCAGGCTCACCAGTCCCTCTGCCTGGGAGAAGGCTCAGCCACTCTTCACCGAGGACACCACTTCTGGGGACACTCCATTCACTCGCCAGGCCTTGGCTGCTCTCCATGCCCCCCCCACCACCCCGTCTGCTTACACCTCCTTCGGCACCTTGCTCTCCTCCCATCCTTTTTCCAGCCCCCTGCCCCCCTTTCAGAGAAGCAGCCTCAATTTCCAGAAGTGGAGGCTTCAGCCTCCCACTGAGGGTCAACCCCACAGTCTCCTGGGAGCGCTGGTGGTGGTGGTGGAGGAGGAGAAGGAGGAGGAGGAAGAAGGCCTCTGGACTGCCCATCAGTCTACTCAGCTGTGAGGGGGCAGGTCTGACCTGCCCCAAAGTCAGCTCCATCCTGGACAACCCAGTGGGAGGCAGTGGCAGATGATTCTTGGGGGCAGTGTGCTCCCCTGCGCCACTGGGGTGCAGAGCCCCTGGGCCTCAGTGGGAACCACCAGAGGTCTGTGGGCTGCCTTCCTGGGCACATGTTTCCCAGTGGGAAGTTGGGGCTTTGAAAAAAAGTTTCACCCCTTCCCCTGGTCCCCTGATCTAGTGCTCAGGACCCCTCACCATCAGGAATTCCTTCCTGTCATCTAACCTCAGTCCTGCCTACTGCAGTTTCAGCCAGCTTCACTCTCTCCTGAGTTCAATGCAGGTGGAGGGTGGCTGGTTATCATCTCTGCGCTGGCCCGTTGGAGATTCAGGGACTCAGTCCTGGCTGTGTTACCCTCCCTGTCCTCCCAACTGTGGGGAGTGGGCTGGCTCAGGCATCATCTCCCCCAGTGGGCAGAGAGCTCGGAGACAGGTGGACCTACAGAGAGCTGGCGCCTGGAGGCAGAAAGGCCCTTCTAACTTCCTGACTGTATGCTTGTGTGATGGGTCCCCAGCTCAAGCCCGCTCCTCCCTCAGCTCCCCCTCAAGCTGTTCTCTCCTGCTCCAACCCCCAGCCCATGCAACTGCACTGCTCCCTGAATGGATGAGGGGCCTCCTCCTGGGTTCTGGCTCCTGCATAGCTCATCCACCTCATCATGAGCCTCAACTGCCTACATCTGGGACAAGCAGCACACCAGCTGCAGCAGAGACAACTAACCTTGCCTATCTGGGACGGGCCCCCCGCAGGCCTCCTCCATCCTCAGCACCCGTGGTCTCTGCCCCCTGGCCTGGACCCTCTGTCCTTCCCGGAGCCACAGAGAGCAAGCCAAGACATCCAGGGGAAGAGGAAGGAAGGCCTCAGTGTGCCCCAGCAGTCGGGTTTCATCCAGGCACCATCATCCAGAAGGATGCCCACAAAGAAGCTGGCCCCAGGAGCAGCCTGGTGGTGCCAGCTGAACCCCTCGTGGAGAGTCAGCAGGCTTGGGCAGCTGCTTCCATGCCAAGGTGGCAGCTTCCATGTAGACCAGCCCAGGGGAGGACTCCAGGGTGGACAGCCTTCAAGGTCCATCCCATGCTGATGCAGAAGCTCCCAGAACACTCAGGAAACCTCTCTGGACAGAGCCCTCCTTGTCAACCTGATCCCTCCCAGGGCTCTCTGCTGCCATCTGAGTCCAGCAGAGAGGGTGGAGGAGGGGCCACTGCCTCCCACCTAGAGCTTCTCCGAATGACAATCAGCTTGTGCCAGGTGGGGACCAGGGCACAAGCCCTGGTGTCCAGACCCTGGGCCTCCTCCTTGCCACCAACCAAACCATGAATGTAGGGCCCCCAGCCTCACTTCTGCTCCAGGACCAACAACACCCTGGTTTGGAGCTGCGAAGAAGGGGGTGCCTGAGAGAGCCCCAGGTCCATACCACCCCCAGTTTCACTCAGCACTGGAGCTGGCAGAGATGCAAAACCCAGTCTGCCCTTGGGATTCCAGACCTCCCTAGGGCTCCCAACTGACCTCAGGCTTCTGAGTCATTGAATGTCACCAGGAGAGGGGTGGGGGGGGGAGGGGTGAAGAGGGCCAGTGGAGAGAGGGGCAGCAATGGGACTGACTCTGCTCCTCTCCCCAGGAAGGATCCAGGGCAGGGGAAACCACAACCACATCGCCCAGTGCCCCCACCTCCAGCTGCAGCGTCTTCTCCCTTGAGCATCCATCCCCTCCACCAGGCCCCCGAGGTCCTGAGCACCTGCTCTGTAAAAGAGTGTCACACCACTGCTGTAGCCCGCTTCCCCTAGCCTTTCCCCATCATGACAACCTATGTTACTGGCTCAGATGCGGGGTCTGCTCACCCCAGAACATGCCTTCCCTCCCCAGCTGCGCCATGCACGAAGGGGGCACACAAGAGGGGCCATGCCCCAGTCCCATGGACTCCCCCTTCCCTGTTCCTCGCAGGGGCTGGGCTTGCTCAGTCTTCTCAGCTCCAGGGACCAGCCCTGGTGGGCATGGGGTGGGGAGCAGGGAGTTGCCTTCCCCATCCCTTGGGAAGCCACCTAAGAATGTTTACACGCCAAACAGAATGTAACACCCACCCCGACCCCTTCCCAGTCACTGCATGGCCTCTATCCATCTTGCGCCTGTCCACCCCCACCCCAACACCCTGGAAGCCGCTGTCGTGATTAGATTGGGTCTCAGAAGGGAAGTAGCCATCACACCATTAAAAAGCCTGTGGACCTTTCTTTCTGTTGGCCTGAACTCTTCTTCCCTTTGGGAGGGCAGGGCAAAGCCAGCTCCTGGGGCTAGGGGTGGCTGAGAGAGAAGAGCCAGGTTGGTGGGCAAATGGGGAGGAGCCATCCTGGAGGCAGAGGAGGAAATGAAAGCTCAGAACAGATACGGGTAGCTTGCTCGAGTGGCACAGAAGGAAGGGGACCGTCCTGCTGTCACTCTGATTGCAAAGCTAGCACACACTCTCTCAGCCCCCTGGTCACTTCTCGTGAGGGCCAGAGACTCTGAGTCTGGCTTTGTGCAGAGAGACAGGGAGGAAGAATTTTCATTGCCCCAAGGTAACAGACAAAAGTGAAAGTGTTTGTAAAACCCATTATTATTGTAGCAAAATCTATCAGATCACAAGTGAGCATAGCTGTGACATAGCATATCCACCTGTAGAAATTTACCCCGTGGATATACTTGTACACTTGCAAAATTGCTGTCCAAAGTTGTTCATTGCAGCTTTCTTTGTATATTAATAGCTCCACAAAGCCCTGTCTGCAATGCTGAATCCCAGAAAGTTCTGAAAGCTGGGAGTTTTCATTAGATTGACACAAACTCATTTGGTATCAAAACCCGACAAGACCATTTATAATCTTTATTAATTTCACTTATCATACATGTTTGCAGTGGAAATATTAGTGTTTGTTTGATTATGGGGTAACACTCCAGATCCTGTTAGGGTATTTCATAATGTTCAGAATACACACCAAATGACCTTTCTAAATAAATGTACAGTTGACCTTTGAACATCATGGAGGTTAGGGGCGCTGACTCCCCACACAGTTGAAAATCTGTGTATATCTTTTGACTCCCAAAAAACTTAACTACTAATAGCCTATGTTGACCAAAAGCCTTACTGATAACATAAACGGTCAATTAACACATATTTTGTATGTTATATGTATTATGTGCTGTATTCTTACAATAAAGTAAGCTAGAGAAAAGAAAATGTTTTAAGAAAGTTATAAGGAAGAGAAAATATATTTACTGTTCATTAAGTGGAAGTGGATTGTCGTAAAGGTCTTCATCTGCATCATCATCTTCATGTTAAGTAGGCTGAGGAGGAAGAGAAAGAGGAAGGGTTAGTTTTGCTGTCTCAGGGGTGGCAGAGGCAGAAGATGCGGAGGAGGTGGAAGGGGAGACAGGAGAGGTAGGCACACTCAGTGTAACTTTTACTGAAGAAAATCCATGTATAAGTGGCCCCATGCAGTTGAAACCCATGTTCTTCAAGGATCAACTGCGTGTGTGTGTGTGTGTGCGTGTGTAGCTGATCCAATGGTTTGGGTAAGAGGCTGTGGACCTATAAAAGTTCAGAAGCAATCTAAAGTCCATTAATTGGTACTGGTCAGTAGAGCATGGCCCACCCATACGATGGAGACCCCATCGTGGGGTACTGTGAGACTCTAAAATGAAGGAGGCTAGCCAGACACAGCGGCGTGCGGCGCGCCCCTGTGATCACAGCCACTCAGGAGACTGAGGAGGGATGATTGCTTGAGCCCAGGAGTTTGAGGCCAGCCTGGGCAACATTAGCAAGACCTCATCTCTAAATTAATTAAATGAAGGAGTCATCTCTTTGTATACACTTATGGACCAGTCTTCAAGACCAAGAATAAGAAAAAGAAGTGTGCAAGGTACTTGATTAAATTAAAAAGCTTCTGCACATCCAAGGAAACAATCAACAGAGAAAACAGACAATCTACAGAATGGGAGAAAATACTCACATGCTATGCATCTGATAAAGGGCTAATGACCAGACTCTACAAAGAACTCAAGCAAATCAGCAAGAAAAAAATCAAACAACCCCATTAAAAAGTGGGCAAAAAACATGAACAGAAGCTTTTCAAAAGAAGATAGACTAATGGCCTATAAACATATGAAAAAATGTTCAACGTCACTAATCATCAGGGAAATGCAAATCAAAACCACAATGAGATATCACATAACCCCTGCGAGAATGGCTTTTTATCAAAAAGTCCCAAAACAATAATTGCGGGCATGGATGCAGAGCCATAGGAACATTTATACACTGTTGGTGGGACTGCAAACCAGTGCAGCCTCTATGGAAAATAACATGGAGATCCCTCAAGAACTAAAAGTAGACCAACCATTTGATCCAGCAATCCCACTACTGGGCATTTACCCAAAGAAAAAAAGTCATTTTATAAAAAAGACACTTGTACTAGAATGTTTACTATAGCATAATTCACAATCACAAAGATGTGGAATCAACCCAAGAGCCCATCAATTCATGAGTGGATTAATAAAATGTGGTATATGTACACCATGAAAAATGAATTAATACCTTTGGCAACAATCTGGATGGAAATGGAGACCATTCTCCTAAGTGAAATATCTAAGGAATGGAAAAACAAACACCACATGTACTCACTGTTAAATTGGAACTAACTGATCGGCACTCATGTGTACAGAGGGAAGTAAAACTCAATGGAAATCGTGCAGGTGGGGGGGGATGGGTGAAATCATAGCTAATGGGTACAATGTACACTATCTGGGTGATGGACACACTTACGACTTTGACTCAAGCAGTACAAAAGCAATTCATGTGACCCAAACATTTGTACCCCCATAATATTCTGTAATTAAAAAGAAAAAGAAAGAAAAAGAAGTGTGAGTCCAATGTACAACTCTTTGTGTAGAAAGGCAGGTTAGATGAGTTAGAGGTCTCTGGCCTCCACAGGGGAGGAGAGCTAGGTGGAAGGGAGGGTTTGTTGTATCTTTTACATTTTGAACCCCAGGTTTACTAGGTCTGAATCATTCACCTAGTTGATACATAAACAATTTTGTCCCAGGCCAGGATCCTGGCCCCACCTGGGATCAGGGATAAAAAGGTGCAGGCTCCCAAAGTTCTCTGCTCTCCCTCCGAGAAAGCCACATGCCAGACCATCATGGCCCCCTGGGGCCCCCTTTCCTCCGAAACGGATGCTAGTGGGCTCTAGGGCCTGACTCACCAGGCTTCGGTGAGGCCCCATGTGCTTTCACCTTTCTTCTTGTGTAAAATGTCCAAAGCAGGAAATACTTGTGGCAAAAAGGCAAATGCTAAAAGCATATAAAACATGAAAGCCCCCCTCCCTGTCCATGAAGCTGACCACCTAGAGGTAATGCTTGTGAATGGCTTGGTGTGTACCATTTCAGACCTTCTTTTTCATATTTATAGTAACAGAGCTCTCTCTCTCTCTCTCTCACTATATGTATTTCTTATAAAAAGAGGAGCGTATTATACCTACTATTATGAAACATGATTTTTATGCCCAACAATGTGTCTTAAAATACAGATCTTCCTCAACTTTTACAAAAAATGACTTAATTAAGATATGTTACATGCCATATAATTCACTAATTTAAATTGTACAACCCAATGGTTTTTAGTACATTCATAGACTTGTGCAACCATCACCACAATCAATTTTAGAACATTTCCATCATCCCAAAAAGAAACTCCTTACTCATTTGCAGTCACTCTTATTTTATCCCAACCCCTACAGCCCTAGGCAATCACTCATCTTTTTTCTATCTAGAGATTTTCCTATTTTGGACATTTCATATAAATGAAATCATATAATATGTGATCTTTTTGTGACTGCCTTCTTTCACTTAGCATGTTTTCTCAAGGTACTTCCATATTGTAGCATTAATCAGTACTTCATTCCTTTTTATTGCCAAATAATTAATATTCTATTATGTAGATATACCACATTGTTTATCCATTGATCAATTGATGGACTTTGTGTTGTTTCCACTTTAGGCTGTTATGAATAATGCTGCTGTGCACATTCGTATACAATTTTTGTGTATGTATATTTTCGTTTCTCTTAAGTATATACCTAGAAGTGGAATTGCTGGGCCATAGGGTAATTTTATGTTTAACATTTTGAATAATTGCCAAACTTTTCCAAATTGGCTAAACCATTTTACATTCCCACCAGCAATGATGAAGATGCTCATGTTCTTTTTAATGGCTACATAATATTCCATGGCACGAATGTTTCATAATCTATTTAACCAGCTCCATATTGGTTTTTCACTAGACTTTTTCCAACTTTTCACTATTTGAAATGGTGCCAAAATGAACATCTTGGCTCAAACCGTTGCTTACTTCTTCTGCAAGTCTAACTGTAGGAGTAATCCCCAGAATAATTAGATAGATAAAAAATGGTACCTTGTTCTATTTTTAAATTTCTTTGACTATTATTGAGAATGAATGAATGAAACAATGCCACTGATCACTCATTCATTACTTGGCATTTAGTCAGTTATTCATTCATTCAGCCCATCTATTCAACTGATTCAGCAGGCTGTTGTGGAGCTCTGCAGGTGCCAGAGGCTACGGCCTGGCATTGAGACAAAGCACAGCCTGCCTCCAAGGAGGTGGTTGGAAATTAACATTTGCTTCACATGTGGTATGTTCCTTGGTATGTGAGGCACAGGGAGGAACTCTCAGCTCAGGCTCAGACTGGGAGCTTCAAGGAAGGCCCCCTGACAGATGTGCCTCTTGGACTGAATTGTGAAGGACAAACAGGAGTTGGCCAGATGAAGAGGTGACATTCTTGGCAGAAGGAGTGGCACAGGCGAAGTGTGGAGGTGTGAGACTGCATGTAGTTCAGTGTGGTGGCCCACAGGCGTGAATCAGGGAGTGGAAAGACGAGTGAGAGGGAGCAGAGCCAGGCTATGCCAAGGTAGAAGGCTTTAGCGGGTTCCTGCCCACTCCCTTCTGCAGGAACCTGAGACCTGCCAGACGCACTCACTTCCCAAGGCCCAGCTTGGCTGTCAGGGACTACCTGATGTTCCACAGGTGAGGACCTGCCCAGACCCTGGCAAACCTTCTCCCCACTCTCCCCCATAAAGACATTCCTCCTCTTTGTCCTATGGTCAAAGAGAGGTCTGAGGACAGCAGCAGAGAGAAGTAAGTGGCTTGAGCAAGGTTGCTCAGCCAGGGGCTAGATGAGGGCCACAAGACCAGGGGACGCTTGGAGGAGCCTTTGTTAGTAGAGAGAGACCCCCTGGGGACACCCTTGAGAAAAGAGACCGTGGCGGGAATGTGGAGGGTTCCGTTGTATTGTGAATGTGCAGTGTCTCTGGTCATCAGATGCTGGGGCCTGCTGAGATTTTCCCATCGGCTACTGATGAGTCAGGGCCAGGACAAGAGCTGAAATGAACTCAAGGCTGAAGGATGGTCAAAATGTCCTTTTTTTTTTTTTTTTCTTGAGACAGGATCTTGCTGCTCTGTTGCCAGGCTAGAGTGCAGTAGCATCATCAGAGCTCACAGCAACCTCAAACTCCTGGGCTGAAGCGATCCTCCTGCCTCAGCCTCCCAAGTAGCTGGGACTACAGGCATGTGCCACCACGGTTCCTAGCTGATTTTTCTAGTTTTGTTGGAGGGTATCACTCTTGCTCAGGCTGGTCTGGAACTCCTGGCTTCAAGTAATCCTCCCACCTTGGCCTCCCAAAGTGCTAGGATTATGCTTTGTGGGAGCCACCACGCCTGGCTCAAAATGTCCTTTCTATTAATAAGTCCTCAGCAGTTGCCAGAGCCTGGTCATTGCCCAAGGTGATGAGGTGATATGGAAGGAGAGTCTGCATGGTCATGGGAACTTAGCCATGGGTCAGAGGTAATATAAGACTATTTTCAGGAGGTCCAGGTGGCACCTTCTGCATTCCCCCTCACCCGACGGTCCATTAAACCTGAAGTGGCATAACATCACCCATTGCTACCACCAATATTTTACCACAATCACCAGCTCTGTCTCCATTACCCACCATTACTAGCATCATCATTACTCAGATCACAGACACTGTTCTCTCAGACTATTGCCATAACCACCACTAGGCTCTGATGACATCATAATAAGCAAGAGACACAGTCTTTGCTGCCAGGAAGCTCACACATTTTCATCACCTGCTCCACTGCCACATCATCATTACCACCATCTACCACATGATCCTCATCACCACTACTACCCTCAGGACAGCATCACTACTACCAGTGGCCATAGCCCCACCCCACTCATCCCTACTCCAGTCACCCCGGTCACCATCACTTCCACCACCAGCACCTCCACCTCCATTACTATGACACCATCCCATCACCATGCTCTCCACTGCAACTAATTCCATCATTACCACCGTCATCAATGTAGGAAATGATCGCGTGGGTTGTAGCAATGGTTAATGGTCACTGAAGCCCCAACTAAGATGGGTGATCTTCTGAGGTCACTCAACGGGGAGAGGGGCAAAATAAAAGGTCTAAATTATAAGAAGTTCCTATTACAAGCAATCCCAAATAGGGAATTGTTTATCCCAGGAGCTTATTCTTTCCTAAACCCACCAATAGATCTAGTAATAATTCCAATTAAGGAGTTGTTATTTTTCCAGTGCACAAGGCTCTTTCCTATCCAGTTTGGTATAAACGAAAGTCTCTACCTTGGCCTCTGAGCTCAGGTTTGGATTCACAGCTTGACAGGGTGGAATGATGGTTAAAAATCCAATCAAAACCAGCTCTTAATTAGTGATTTGGAGCTGATCTGTCCTCTGGTTAGACTCAGCATTTCATACCTGCTTGTCCGGCTCCACCATCTGCCTCAAACATCATGGTCATTGTCACCACCATTCCTCAATGCAATCAGAGAAGAGAGCTGCCATATGGGATAGGATCAGGGAAAAAGATGAAGCTGGGGGTACAATTAATGCTATTTTTATAGAAAGGGGCCACAGGCCAGGTGCAGTGGCTCACGCCTGTAATCCAAGCACTCTGGGAGGCCGAGACAAGAGGATCACTTGAGGCCAGGAGTTCAAGACCAGCCTGGGCAATAGCAAGACCCCATCTCTACAAAAAATTTTTAAAAAATTAGCCAAGCATGATGGCATGTGCCTGTAGACCCAGCTACTCAGGAGATGAGGCAGGAGAATTGCTTGAGCCCAGGAGTTTGAGGTTATAGTGAGCAAGGCTGATGCCACTGCACTGCAGCCTGGGCGACAGAGCAAGACCGTGTCCAAAGAAAGAAAGAAAGAGGCCACAGATATGAGTTTCCTAGGAGCTAACCTAAAGAGGGAGGGACCACTGTATGATTGTCAGCTATTTCTAATATTAAAGCAAGAGAAAAATTCCCACTGTGAAAACTAAGGCACCAAAGCTAATGCCCGAGGTTGGCCCCATTGGCTGTTCTCTGTTGCTCTGGAAAAACCAGAGGGAAGAACCACTGGATGGGCCACAGAGATGAGGTGGTCACAAAACTTACCTCTCAGGAGCTGCAAAGGGTTATGGCATTTTACATATTTTACATAAATAATATGACTGTGTGGTATTTAAGGAGGGAAGAACCGGCAATGTGAGGGGTCATGCATGGCTGAGAGTGAGAGGGATAGGAGGTATCTCTCCTAGAGCTGGTCTTCAGGGAGGACTGGGCATCCACCAGGAAAATAAGGAGGGGGCCAGCTCTGCCCAAGGGACCACACTGGGGTGTGACAGGCTGATTGACGGGCTGGCATGTGGAGACCTGGGGGAGAGGAGCTAGACCTGGGGCCATCACATGGGCCAAGCTGAGGAGCTGGACTTCCCCGCTCGGGCAGCGGGAGCTGGTGAAGGGTTTTAAATAAGGATGTAGCCCTATTAGATTTGTGTTTTGAAATGTTCGTTGTGGCGGGTGTGTGGAGACTGGGCTGAAAGGGCTAAGACTGGAGGCAGGGAGGTTTGTGTAATTTGCTCAAACCCTCCGGAGAGCTCCCTAAGGGCAGGGACTATGGCTGAGGCATCTCTGTGCCTGTAGAATGCCTAGGCTGCACTAGAGGCTCCACGGATATTTTACTACCGTCACCCCTGTCACCACCTCCACCATCCTCTACCTCTTGCTGCCGTTCACTACCCTCACTCCCACACCTGTCAACACCCACATTAACACACACCATGCCACTGATTTAGCTCCCTTCCGGGAGCTTTCTCAGGGAGTGGGAGTCCAGCCTGGAGCAGACTAGGACATCTCTAGCTCAGCAGCATGGGTCAAAGACGAGACTCCTGGACTGGGGTCAGGGGCCCTGACTTTCTCTTCAGCTCTGTTGCTGAGTCACTGTGTGACCCCAGCAGGTCCCCACCCTGCCTTTGGTTGTCTTATTTGTTCAAAATGGGAGCTAGATTAAATCAATGGCTATGCTAGCCTGGTGTTTGGAGAATCAGATTGAATAAATCTGACATTGCTGGTTTCTGCTGTGCTTTTATGGAGAATTGAGTGGGAGGGTCAGATTGAGCAAATCCTGGGTCCCAGGCATTGTGAATACCTATGGCAGGACCTTGGCACGCCCCCTCCCTCCTTACGCCTCCAAAGGGTAATCTGGGAAGCTCCTGATAATAGGGAAATGGGACAGGCAGGAGGGACCATATGCGTGGGGAGAGCCCCTGAACACAGCAGGAGTGTGATGGGTCTGGGAGCCCCAGAGAGGTCAGGCTGCCCAGTGTGATTCCAGGCAAGGCCTTAGGCCAGGGCATCAGCTCCAGGTGGGGGCTGGGGTATGACGAGGCCTCATGGCTCACCAGGAAAAACTCTTCACCTGGTAAGGGCCCAGCTTTCAGTGCAGAAGCCCGGGCCGTCAGCCAAGCTGTGGCTGCAGCTGCAAATAGGTAAGGCTCACCTAAGGTCTCATAGGACAAAGGGCACCCAGGGAGAGCTGGCACCATGCCCCAAGCTCCTCCGCTTCTTACAGACCCCTGGAATGCTGCTGACCAAGGGGCTAGCAGCTCACCTCCTACACCCTCACCCAGATACCTCATCATGGTGGCCCAAGGCTCCCCAACTTGGGCCCTAAGCATGAACGTGTAAGCTCCACAGCCACGCAGTCAGTGACCTCTGAACGGAGCTGCCCCTCCTCCCAGGAACTAGGCCAGACAGGCAGGGGTCCTGGGAGTCCTGGGCGGCTGGGGAGGGCCCAGTCCTGGGCCAGCCCCTGAGGGCTGGATTCTGGCTGCAGGTTCTCTACTCATCTGTCCCTCCACTGCTGCCTCCAGAGTCCAAGGGTCCACGTGGTGGGCAGGTTGAGCTGTGCTGGATACACAGAGGGAGGTTGCACCGGACAGTTGGTGGGTGAGCAGCATGGGCTTTGAGGAGCTGCTGGACAAGGTGGGAGGCTTTGGGCCCTTCCAGCTGCGGAATGTGGCACTGCTGGCCCTACCCCGAGTGCTGCTGCCCCTGCACTTCCTCCTGCCCATCTTCCTGGCTGCTGTGCCCGCCCACCGCTGTGCCCTACCTGGTGCCCCTGCCAACTTCAGCCACCAGGACGCGTGGCTGAAGGCCCACCTGCCCCGGGAGCCTGACGGCACACTTAGCTCCTGCCTCCGCTTTGCCCGCCCCCAGGCTCTCCCCAACACCACACTGTGGGGGATGGGGCAGAGCCCTGGGGAGCCAGAGGGCAAACCCTCCACAGTGCCCTGCTCTCAGGGCTGGGAGTATGACCACTCGGAGTTCTCCTCCACCATTGTAACTGAGGTACTTGAGCCCAGAGGTTGGGGGACATGTGAGTGGGATGGGCCTGCTATTGCCGTGGGTGGTTACTGTATGGGCATTAGAGACATTATTTTCCTCTTAGAGTCTCAGTTTACCAATCTGTAGATGGGGTCTATGAATATAAAACTCTTAGTTTAGTTCACGGCTGGTAGTAAGGGGACCATACACAGGAGCTGCTATTATTATCATTAATTGCATTAATTGGGAGGTGATTCAGGCAGGGAAGGGCTAAGGTAGCTCCAGGGAATTGGGGCAAAGAACTGAGAAGGCTGTTTCTTCAGTAAGAGGTAGAGAAACCAGATGCCTCCCTTTCTCCCTCCCTCTTTTTGGGCCCCAGGTCTGGTATTTACATAATCCATCTGGAGGTGGAGTGTGGGAGGAGGCAGTCTCCTGGGCAGCAGGACACCTGTCCGTCATGGTCAAGGCATTCCATAGGAAGAAGCTGAGGCTGCAGGGTAGGAGAGGGGCAAAGTCTCCAACTCCCCATGCTGGGGTGAATAGTTGGAGGCTTTATTACCTGCTATGAGGTACAAGAATGGCACAATTGACCTCAGAAGGCCCCACGGTCTAGAAAGGAGGGGCTGGTGCCAGCTGGAGAGGGGCTGTACCCACAGGAGGCCCCTTCCTGCCTGTCCTTACAGTGGGATCTGGTGTGTGAGCAGAAAGGCCTGAACAGAGCCGCATCCACCTTCTTCTTCGCTGGTGTGCTGGTAGGGGCTGTGGCCTTTGGATACTTGTCTGACAGGTGCGGTGAGGCATTGGGCCAATAAGGGAACAGTCTGGGGGGACCCTCTCCCACTAGCTGGGGTACAGACTTAGTCTACCTGTGTCTTGAAACCTCCCTCCACAGGAAGGTGACCTTGCCTGATCCCTTTGCAGGTTCGGGCGGCGCCGTCTGCTGCTTGTGGCCTATGTGAGTGCCCTGGTGCTGGGCCTGGTGTCTGCAGCTTCGGTCAGCTATGTAATGTTTGCCATCACCCGCACCCTCACTGGTTCAGCCCTGGCTGGCTTCACCATCATCGTGATGCCACTGGGTGAGGCGGGCAAGGGACAGGCAGGGCCTAAAGGGCTGGAGGAAGGCAGTCGTTAGGGTGAGACTGAGCCAAATTGGCCCTCACTGTCTTCCTGTTTCCTGCCCTGGCCCAGAGCTGGAGTGGCTGGATGTGGAGCACCGGACCGTGGCAGGCGTCCTGAGCAGCACCTTCTGGACAGGGGGCGTGATGTTGCTGGCGCTGGTTGGGTATCTGATACGGGACTGGCGATGGCTTCTGCTGGCTGTTACCCTGCCTTGTGCCCCAGGCATCCTCAGCCTCTGGTGAGGACTGCATGCAGGCAGCTGGGGAGGGGGAGATACAGGAAGCCAAAGAATTAATGAGAGACTGAGATTTGAAAACAGACAGATTGAGAGATGAAGGGAAAGGGAAGCAGAATCAGTGACCAAGAGACAGAAGGATACACAGAGAGAGAGACGGAGACCAATATAAAGAAGATGGCAAGGGACAATGAGAAACAGAACAAGATAAAGAGAGACAGAGACGGAGAGCTAGAGAAAGAGCTATTGAGACAGAGAGTGACAGAGGTCAGGACTGAAAGGTAGCTTCCAGAGGGACCGATGGAGACAGACACAGTGAGAGACAAAGACAGAGCCAAGCACACATTGAAGCTGGCCCCTTGCAGGCGTGGGGATGCAGGTAGGGCCAACATGGAGGGTGACAGGCCAGGCAGGATGGGCACTTCATTGCCTCCCAGAGGTGAACTGGCTTTAGATGAGCCTTCTGCATGTCTGTAGGTCTGTATGTCTCTTTTATCCTGGGCCCTCCTGACACTGTTGGGAGGAGTGCGTGGCTAGTGCTGGGAGCTAAAATCTTGAGGATGAGGCCAATTCACTTGAGTAAGGCACTCCCAGGCTGTGGGGGACCCAGGCCTGGGCAAGGAAGTGTGGGAAGGGGTAGCTTTTAAATTGGGCCTTAAAAGATGAATAGGAGTTCATCAGGTGTAGAGAGGCTGTAGAGGAGATCATGTTCCAGGTTAAGGGGACTGCATGAGCAGAGCCTGGAGGTTGTGCCTGTGGTGTGCCCAGGAGACAGAGGTGGCTTAGGGTGCTGCCTTTCTGGCTGAAGGGCCTCCTGCCTATCCCCTAGGTGGGTGCCTGAGTCTGCACGTTGGCTTCTCACCCAGGGCCGTGTGGAGGAGGCCCACAAGTACCTGCTGCGTTGTGCCAGGCTCAATGGGCGGCCTGTGGGTGAGGACGGCTTGAGCCTGCAGGTGAGGGTGAATGTGTGTGTGAGCCTGCATGTGTGTAACACATACATGTCAGGAAAAGCCCGCAGCCCTATGTGGAGAGTTCCAAACTGTTTAGGATGTCCTATCTGGCTCTGGGGGCCACCTCCATCACTCAGGTGCCATCCTTCTCAGCTCCCATGTGTATCTCCACCCCCGCCACTGCAGAGGGGAGGAATAGACTCAGAGAGAGAGAAAGAGCAATGTGCCCTGCTTAGACCACAGAGCCAACTCTGATGTCACAACCTCACTTCCTCCCCAACTAGGCCCTGAGCAAAGTAGCTGCTGGGGAACGAGTGGTACGACGACCTTCGTACCTAGACCTGTTCCGCACGCCAAGGCTCCGACACATCTCACTGTGCTGCATGGTGGTGTGGTAAGGAGGGGGCTGGCTTGGGTTTGGTGGGGCGGGGGAGGGGCAGGCCTCAGGATGGTGCTGAGTGTGAGAAGGGTGAGGGACGAGGGAAGTGTAACTGTGGAGGGCAGGAGGTGATCTGGCTGGGGGAGGTCAGACAATGGAGCAGGCAGCAGAGAAACACAGGTTGAAATTCAGGCTCTGCCACTTCCTTACTGTGTGACCTCGAACAGGTAACTTAGCCACTCTGAGCCTCAGTATCCCTTCTGTAAAACAAGCTGCTGTAAGGATTAAGGTAAAGGCGCTTTGACCGCTGGCTCATGCCCACTCCAGAGGGATTACTGGTGTCAGGGAAGGTCCTAGGCAGTGGGCGCTGAAGGGGGAGAGGTCGTCCCTCTAAAAGGCAGTCTTCCCGACAGGAGAGGACAAAGAGGGATGGAAAGAAGGGTCCCCTGAGTGGCGCTGCGACTCATTTCAGGTTTGGAGTGAACTTCTCCTATTACGGCCTAAGTCTAGACGTGTCAGGGCTGGGGCTGAACGTGTATCAGACGCAGCTGCTCTTCGGGGCCGTGGAGCTGCCCTCCAAGCTCTTCGTCTACCTGTCCGTGCGCCACGCTGGACGCCGCCTCACGCAGACCGGAACGCTGCTGGGCACGGCCCTGGCCTTGGGTTTTAGGCTGCTGGTGTCCTCCGGTGAGCCCGGCCCCACAGGCCCCGCCCACCGGAGCCGGGCCCCATAGGCCCCGCCCACTTCCCGGAGGGCCTTTCCCGGGAGGGCCACTCAAGTTCGGCCACTCGGAGACTCCGCCTCCTGTCAGGGAAACCCTTGGCTCTCCCACAAGACCCTCTCACTGCCCTAACCCTTTTCCTTCCAGAGCGGAAGTCCTGGAGCACCGCCCTGGCGGTGATGGGGAAAGGTTTTTCTGAAGCCGCCTTCACCACTGCCTACCTGTTCACTTCAGAGTTGTACCCTACCGTACTCAGGTGAGGGGAGACTGGGTCCCAGGCAACCGACCTGGGACATGGGGCTTGCTAGTCACGTGTCTTAACCAACACTTCTACATACACACAGCATCCAGGCCCCTCTCACTCATTCTTTACACCACACCCAAATACAGAGCTAATCAGGAGCGTGTTTGTCCCAAGTCTTGAAGAAAGCCAAGCTTTTTAATCTTATGTACTATGTGACCCTGAGCCAAGTCAGACAACCTCTCTGGGCCTCCTTTAGAGCAAACCAGTCCTCAGAAGCCCCACCCTGCCTACCCCCATGTCATTCACCACTAGGAGACAGAGCTGCCCTTGGGGCCTGACTGCCCAGGAGACTTCTAGGCACCTGGTTATGTTCAGAAAGACTTAAGCCGCCTCTAACAACATGACAGGGCCTGTACAAGCTTTTCCCTTCCATACTACCCTTTCCCCTTGCCCTTTCTGCTGACTCTTCTCTTTCAGTGGTTGATTGGTACTTTGTCAGAATGGGGACCCTATCCTCTGGTGGGTGCTGACTTGGGGGCTCCTGGACTAGGGATGGGTGGGAAGACCAAGTGAAAGCCTAGCTTTCCTAGCTGTCTGGGGAGAAAGGGGGTAGGTACCAGGGTCTGCCAGCCTGGGAGGGGAGACCTCTGGGGCATGACCCCAAGTAGGTATGAGCACCACTTGCCTCCTTAATCCTCTCTCTCTGAACAGACAGACGGGTATGGGGCTGACTGCACTGGTGGGCCGGCTGGGTGGCTCTCTGGCCCCACTGGCAGCCTTGCTGGATGGAGTGTGGCTGCCACTGCCCAAGCTTGCTTACGGGGGGATCGCCCTCCTGGCTGCCTGCACTGCCCTCCTGCTGCCAGAGACGAGGCAGGCACAACTGCCAGAGACCATCCAGGATGTGGAGAGAAAGAGGTGTGTGCACATGATTGTGTCCGTGTACATGCGAGCACATGTATGTGGATGCAGGTGCTCAGATACCTGACATCTTAGGATTCAGAGGAAGACATATCTGCACGTGTGTACTTGGTGCATGTATGTGAGTGTGCCCAGGTGAGTGTTTCAGGGCGCATGACCTGGGGTATGTAAACTGTGCATAAGAGTATACATGAGTCCATACGTGTATACACAAATACTTAGGGTTGTTCAGGAAGAGGTATATGTGTGCACACTCAAGTATGCCTACACATCAGGGATGTGCACAAGGTTGTATGTGAGTCACCTGTGTTTGTATACCAGGAGCTGGGGAGAGCCTTGGGCCAGGCCTGATGGGGCAGGCTGGGGTGGCAGGCTCCGGGATTAAACCCCACCATTGCTCATGACTCCTTCCTCCCCAGTGCCCCGTCCAGTCTTCAGGAGGAAGAGATGCCGATGAAGCAGGTCCAGAACTGAGTGGGACTGGGGGCAGGCCCTCCACAGAAGCTCTGCAGCAGGGGCTGGGATAGCAGGACAGGCCCTGTGACCAGGTGCAAGGGCATTGAACCCTCTGTTTGGGCTGGAGTTGCCACCGATGCTCCCTCCATTTGCTCATCTAGCCTTGACTATTTGGCTTCTAGGAACAGATGACTTCCCAGAATGCAGGGGGCTACTAGAGATTCTGGGCACCCCTCTCATGGCTGGGGAGGATTCTGTAAATAAAGGTGCCCCTTGGGTTAGTGCAGCAGTTAGGAGCTGTGGATGGGAAGCCGCTGAGTTTGCCCTAGTCTCTGATCCTGGCTTCACCACTGATTCGCTGTGTGACCTAGAGCATGTGGCTTTCCCTCTCTGAGCCTCAGTCTGTTCATCTCCTAGAGGGATAATGAAGCCCCTTAGCAGACCTTATCACAAGATCTGTTGTCATGCTCAAATAAGATGCTGAATAAGGTATTTCTTCTAGAGATGGTGCTAAAGACAAGACTGTCCTCTGATGACTTCTAGTACCAACAGGGCTGGTGGGCATGCTGTCCACTCTGTGGTGCTAGGGGCTTCCAATGCCAGGCCCAGGGGACCAGGAGAACAGAGCTCTTTGTTCCCATGGCTGGCCCAGCTACCTCCAGGGCACTCTGCAAAGCAATGTATCCCTCCTCCCCTGCACTCCTCATCCTCCAACCCACTGTCTAGGCCTCATGCCCAAAGGAGAGTTGAAGGCATGGGAGCCAACATTTTATTGGAGAAGCCAGAAAGGCTGAGACTTAATAAACACAAGTTTTATGAGTATGCTGAAGCTCCAGAATTTGCTCGGAAAAGGGGTTGGGAAGGCCAGGACGCCATTCAAAATGGGGTAGCCTATGCCCCCTAACCAGATAGGAACGGGAAAGAGAAGTATTGGCAGAGAAAGCCCAGACTTTCTGGCCTACCACAGGGACTAGGCCCAGGTCCCCAGGATCTCATCTTCCCCCATCCTCATGAGACTGGAGAATTTTGCAGCTCCCACTGGACCACAGAGGGGATGATGCGACGCCTGAGTTAGGGTGAACTCTCCTGTGAGCATCTCATTTGGATTTTATCTCCACTGGGTCATAGATGTAGCAGCCCACATCACCAATGTTCACACCTGAGGGAGAGAGCCCAATCACCAAGGGCCTTGGGTCTGGTGGGTGTTGGGTTGAGAGCTGGAGGGAAATGGAAGGGGCCTGGGGTATATCTGACCACAGGGGAAGTTGTCCACACATCCCACAGACCATGTACATGCCATACTTTAGGCCCGGTGTCTGGGGTGGGGCCGCCCACCTTTGGGGCCAAACAGGTAGCCGTAGCAGGGGATGTGGCAGTAGGGGACTCCATCATGCTGGGACATAGAGAGAAAGAGAGCCATCTCAGCCTGGCTCTCTTCCCATCTCCAGCCTCCCTCCTCCCAACATATACCCATCCCTGCCCTGCGCACCTCAGCATGACTCCCAGCAGTCAGGGTCTTGCGGCAACGCTGGCACCTCAGACATGGTCGGTGCCAATTTCTGCCCAAAGACATTACCTTCTCAGCTGGTGGTGGAGAGAAGTGGTAGTTCTTCCATTCTAGGGGTAAGGCAGGGAGACCCACCTGCCTTGGATCACCTCCCTGCCCTTTGCTGCCCACCATGTTCCCCCCCGCCAAGCTTTCCATTGTCACTTACCAAAATAGACGGGCTCCCCACAGCCAGGGCACAGTGAGGTCTCCCCAGTGAATGTCTTCATGTGGGGAGGGCCTTTAAGGGGAAAAGGCCCTGGCTAGGGCTGAGGTGGGGGCCAGGGCCTAAGCAGGGTTCACCAGCACCTGCCAGCCCATGGCTCTGTCTTCTTCCATCCCAGAGCCCACCATCCAGGCAGCCATGAGTCCGCCTTCCTTCGGCTCAGAGCTGAGCCCCTTGACCCCACATCCTGCCCCATCCCTCATCTGCATTAGGGACCATCTGCTCCCTTCTCATCCTCCCGGGGGCTCAGGTGCCCACCAGCCCAACCCTGTCAGCAACTCAATCCTCAGGAAACCTGAGCTGATACAGGAGCTAGCCAGGGCAGGGGTGTCAGGTGTTGGGGAGCACAGTGTCATTGCCCACTCCAGGGGGTAGGAGGAAGGAACAAGGACCAACGAAGAGCACTTGAGGAAAGTGAGGGGCTGGCCCCATCCGAATGACCCCTCACCCATAAGTCATTCCTTCTATGGCCCTGGCCTGGGAGAGGCCTGAGTTCCAGGCCAGCTTTGCCTCTGACTAGCTGTGTGAATGTACAAGGTCACTTGCCCTCTCTGGATCTGTTTCCTCACCTGTAAAATGAAGGTGACAATGCCATCTACCCAATTTACCTCTTAACTCAGCAGCTGACATGAGAGAATATTAAAAAGGTGGGGGTCATGAATAGAGAAGACTTTGCCAAGAACAAAGTATAATCACTTGGCTCTACTCCCTGCTCCAGCCTGGGGAAGGGTCAGGAAGAGGAAAAGGAGGAGGAAAACCTGAGGCCTAGCCTCACTTACTTTTCTTGCCTTGAGGGAGGCCAGTCCTTGGCCTGGGAGGGCTGAAGCTGCTGGGGCTGAGGGGCGTGGTGCTGGCAGGGGTAGGAGTAGGGGGGTTGTATAGGTAGGCACCCACACCACCAATGTTCACCCCTGCAGAGAGAAGACGGGAGGTCTGGCTTGAGCCTCCAGCTCCCAGTCACAGAGAGTTCTGCTGCCCCCGGCCCCTTCTAGTCTGGTACTTACCCCTGGGTCCGAAGAGAGCGCCGTAGCACGGCTTGTGGCAATATGGCCTCCCGTTGTGCTGGGCACAGGCAGAGGGAATGGGGTCACTCAGGGCCAAGGGAACCCATGCCACACAGGCCTTCCCCCAAGACAGGCTGCCAGGCTTGTCTGTCCACTGGCCTGGTCTGAGGGGTTGGGGGTGGGCTGGGATGCCAGAATTGCCACTGTGGTCAGGGAGGAAGGGCAAGAGCAGCCAGGAGGTAATGCTGCTTCCCTCCCCTCCTAGTCCCCAAAGCCATGGGGTCCACTGCCACAACACAGGCTCCCAAAATCCTGGCTGGTGTGGGGCCCACCGAAGGGTGGCCTTGGGGTTGGCTGCTGAGGTTGCCTTTCACTGGCCTTCAGGGCTGAATTTGGGAGCTGGTGCCTGGGAGGCACGGACAAACTCAGGGCTGTGCACCCTGGCTGGGCCTCACCTCTGCATGTCCGCCGGGGGACAGGACGCTGTGGCAGCGCTCACATTTCAGGCAGAAGCGGTGCCAGTTCTTGCCCAGGGAGCTCACCTTCTCAGCTGTGAGGGAAAAAATGAACCCGAGCTGCAAGGAGCTGAGCTAAGCATGGGGCGCCCTCCTTTTCCCCCTCGGCCCTCTGGGGGAACCAGCCCGGCCTGCCCTGCTCCCTGGACACGGAAGAGTCTTTGGGAGGCCAGCTTTAGCCCGCCCGTGCCAAACACCCGGCGGAGCCGTTGGCGGAGGGTAGGAAGACCACGCGCCGCGCGCCGTTACAGGTGGAAAAGTGCGTCTGGGACCACACGGTGGCTGAAACTCGGGTCTTCAGGGAACCCAGCAGCTCACACTCGCCCCTTCTCCTTCTCCTCCTCAGCCCAGGCCTTACCAAAGAAAACGGGTTGCTGGCAACGCGGGCAGGTCCAGCTCATGGCTCCGCTCGGGCAGCCCTGGGTAGGTACCGCTGGCGCCGGTTCGCTCCCCCCGCGGCTCCGCCCACCGCTCCGCTTGGAGCCTCACTGGGCAGGCTCCCGGCTCCTCCGCAATCACTGGCCACCAGAAATTTACGACCATTCCGCCTGGGAGACAAAGACGATTTCGCAGTTACTTCAAAGAACGTTAAAGTCTCCGTCCAACCCATAGGCAGGAGAGGGTCGTGAAGCCAAATGGGCTCCAGACTGGAAGGCAGGTGTGCAATGAAGACGCCTGAACTGGTGGCACTACTAGTTTCTGGGTTGGTAAGGACAGGAAAAACGTCCACAGTGCAGACGCCATCAGAAAACTATTCTCTCCCCAAAGCGAGGGGGCAGGCATTCTTTGAAACCGTTTAATTCCACCTTGTCAGTCTCGCCAATCGTTGAGAGCAACGTTATCTGGAGCAATTTGCAACCCCACTCTTTGGCTTCAGGCACATTACTTGACCTCCCTCTGCCTCTGTTTTCTTATCTGTACAATGAGTATGATAACAGTCTCTACCTCATAGCATTGTTTTGAGAATTAGATGAGTCAATACATGTAGAGTGCCCAAACAGCCCCTGGCACATAAATGCTATAAAAGCGATAGCTATCACTATGATGGGTCACTTAATGAACTCAAGACTCTGAGTTTGAGGCCGGGCGCGGTGGCTCACGCCTGTAATCCTAGCACTCTGGGAGGCCGAGGCGGGCGGATTGTTTGAGCTCAGGAGTTCGAAACCAGCCTGAGCAAGA
>RJWJ010022307.1:0-26993 GCA_004363605.1 Indri indri | reverse complement strand
TATGGGCTAAAAGACAAATTCAGAGTTGGAAGGTTTAGATTTGAGTCCAGTCTCCACTATATGAAAGTGTGACAAATCATTTAATCTTTCTGAGCCCCTGTTTCCTTATCTTTAAAATGAAGATGATAATATTTATCCTAAAGAGAGCTAATATTTATTGAACCCTTGTCATGTGTCAGTCACTGTTCTAAATGGTTTAAGTGTATCGGCTCATTTAATTATCACACCAGCCCTAAGATGGCAGTGCTGCTATTAGCCCCATTTTACAGATGGGGACACTGAGGTTCAGATGTGTTCAGAGATGTTAAGTAGCTTGCTTCAGGTCACATAATATAGGAAGAGCTGGGTTTTAAACTCAAGCAATCTAGACCAGAAACCCACGCTCTTAATTATTGTACTATAATGCCTGCATGGTTTAGAAACTATGGTGTGTAAGGAGCAAATGAATCAATGGATATGCAAATACTTCTGTAAACTGTAAGACACAATGCACTAATGTTACTTATAGTGGGCAGTCAATAAATGCTTTAGTTGAATTGTGAAGTGGCACAAAAAGTTTTTATACTTACATTCTTACGATGCTTTATATTTTTCAAAGTGCTTTCATGTATCTGATGCCTTCTAGATAACAAGTCACTTTAAATCCACTTTGGAACAATCAAGACATAAATAAATATGGGAAAGCTAAGTAAACAGGCCCAGAGATGCTAAACATCTTGCTCAGGGCACAAAGTGAGTTTAATCAAGCTGGAACTGGAATCTAAGGGCTTGACTCCTGGCCAATGCCTCTTCAGTTTTGTTTCTTGTTGTTATTATTTGTTAAATTGAAGCACGCAAGTTATCAATAATAAACAAAACCATTAAAATAATGATCTTTTCTCTCAGGCATTATCTCTTCCTAGAAGTTTGTTTAATCCTCTCAGGTTGTTGCTGTTTTAAAAACAAAAATCCATTAAACTGCATTGTTAGGTTTGTTCCGGGTGGGAACCCGAAAAATATCATAAATACTGCAAAACAGAAGCCACTGGAGTCTGGAGAGTCCAAGGTTATAAATCTAACTTCGACCACACAAAGCTGCAGCCACGCTGGCATTCCTATCCCCCCTGATAAGAAGGAAGCTACCCTCCTCCTCTATCTCTGCAGGTGTTACTCACTGCCCCCAGAAAAACCCTCTATAAAACCCAAGGCTTTCCCCTCCCTCAGGGTGGATTTTTCACCTCCACCCATCTTCACCCAGATGCTGAAAATAAACAGCATTTTGCTACACATGAGGCTTCGTGTGTCTCTTGGCTCTGGACCTAACATGCATTTTCTTACAAGGATTTATTTTTTTCAAATAAAAGTACAGTATGCTTATTGCCAAACAAAACACAATGAAAGTAAAAATTCTCTATAATCCCACCATTCAAAGACAACCATTTTTATGTTTTAATTTTGTCCTTCAACTCTTTTCTATACACAATTTCTATATACAATTTCCATATACAATTTTTACAAGTGCATTTTATGACATTGTTTTATATAAGATTGTTTTTTAAGGCTCCCATACCATGGTAATAAAGATAGAGTTAGTAATCTCATTTTATTGGCTGCATAGTATTTCTTTTTGTGAATGTGCCGTAATTTATTTATCTGGAATTAGAGATTATGTTTGAGAAGATGGGGAGTAAGCCTTCCTGAACTTTAATCACTAGCCACAGAAACCAAAAATCCCAAGATAATGTGACTATGTTATATATTGGGGAAATTGCTTTTAATTTTCAATTCCCTGGGGAAGGGGTTTGGTAATTATAAACATAGAAACATGAGTAAAAAAAATACTGGGGGGGTTTTACATTTTTTAATGTTGACATTTTCTCTTTAGTGCTCTGCCACTTGGCACGGTAGGAAAAAAGCTCTTTCCTTCTCTTCAAGATGATTGTTTAATTTTTCTTTTGTGGTTCACAAACATTTAAATTTGACCTCTAAGCAATTTTTATGACGTTCCAAATGGAGTACTTTAGCTAACTCTGCTTTGCTTTGCAACCTACAAACTTTTTACTTTTATGGAAACCCCAAACTGAGTTTGGCATGTGTTCCATTCATAGCTATACCTCAGAGAAATCTGCATTATGGCATGGAACCACTATTTACTAGCCACATGATCCCAGGCTGCACTGTACAGTCCTATGGTGGAGGGTCTGAATTCCATAAGCATTCTGCTCTCCGAATCATTTGCTCTGGGTTGACTTCACCATATGTGTGTGTGTGTGTATGTGTGTGTGTGTAGAGTGGTTGGGTAGGGGTAGATGGTGGGTACTATTTTTTAATTTGCAAGATGACACCCTATAGCAGAACCCCAGTGGGGTAGGGGAGAGGACATGGGTCTTTTAGCAAGTCAGTTTTTCTGTGCCTGTCTCCTTATTTGTAAAACTAAGTTACTTATGCTTACCTGTTCTGACTCAGGAGGTTGTCCAGCAGGTCAAATTAGATTATACAAATGAAAGTGCTTTGTGAATAACGTGATAGCAATATTTAACAACAAAAATGATAATCGTCATCATTGCACCCTAGGTCTCCTTTCTTTTCAGCCACTTGGCAAGCCCCAATAGTTCAGGGACAAAACTGTACAGGTGGGCCTACCTAGTTCAATTTTTGTAAAGTGTTTTGAAATCCCTGCATGAAAGTGACCGTGTAAGGAAAAAAGTGCAACCTCCTGTCTGTGACACTCAGGTCCTTAATTCAAGATTTGTGGTTAGTTTCGTTCTCTTTGGCATCCAACTTGGGGCTGTGTTTTGTCGTGTGGTTGCTAATCTATCTGAAGGATTTTAGTCTACGTAGGTCACCTTTCCTTTAAATGGACCAAGATACCAGGGCCCTCTTTACATTGGCATGGAAAATATTTGTGTCAGATGTTTACCTAGCCAGGAACTGTCTGGTTAGACTTTCTTTGGCTCTGGCCATTAATTCATGGAGTCATAGACAGAAAGCCCATTCTGGAAGGGGTTTTGCTATCATCAGTCCGAATCTTCTCTTTTTGTATGTGAGGAAAATGAAGCCCTGGAGAGTTCAAGTGACTTGTCCAATAAATAAGCATTGGTACTCGGCTTGGAACCCAGTCTTCTGAGTCCTCCTCTGTTTTCATAAAATATGTTGCAAAGATACCATAAAACCATAGAATCCCAGACTATTTGAAGCATGCTTCTGAAGTTAAAGAAAAAGTGAAAGTCTCAAAGGGGATAGAGAAAGAGTTTGGGATTCTCCTGGGTCAAGACTTTTCAGCCTGGCTGGGTTCTCCGCCCCCACCTGCCTCGCCTTTCCCACTTCCTTGGCTACCTTACCTAGTCCCGCCCCCTTCAGGTGGCCCCACCGCTTCCTGCCCCCCGCCCCACAAACGGAACCAATGTCCGTCCGCTCCGGGGTCGGCCGGATCTTTCTCGCTCAGACTCATCGCAGCGGTGACTCGGCAGCAGCGTCTCGCGTCATCAGTGACAGCCCCGACTCTTGCTACGCTTTGCGTCGCTCTGCCAGGAGCAGTCGCTTCCTCCTTGGCAAATAGTCCTCGGCAGGGTCCAAGTTCTTGGATAATCCGAGAGGAGAGGCGCTAGAAGTTGCAGTGTGGCAACGCGGAATCAACCAGGAGGTGAAGATAGGGACCGAAGTTTCTGCAATAGTGTGTGAAGTTAGTTAAAAACTCCCCGCTTCCTAAAGATCCCTCCGCCTGCAGTAGCGGTGGTGAGGCCGAGGGAGCCGCCATTTTGGATGTTCGGTTCCTGCTGCCACTGCTGCCGCCGCCCCCGGAGCTGCTGGTTTCATTCGAGGTTTCGGGCCGGTGAGTGTCACTCGCGGCACTAAGAGCATATTGCTTCTTTTGCCCCGCCGCTGCCGCCGGCACTCGGCCGGAAGCTTCCTGTCAGTCCCAGGGGTCTGGTCTCAGGCTGTAGGGGGTGAGAAGAGAGGACTGAGAGGCCGGGCCAGGAGGGGCCCAGAGCCCCAGGGGCTGCTCCGACTTCTTGAGGGCAGACCCCGAGGCCTCGGACCGGGAGGTTCCGCGCACAGCGGCGTTCCGTGCGGTGGCGTTGCCCGGCCGGTGCGGGCCTCCTTGAACCCATTGACTTTCTCAGGCTGTGATCCTCCTTTGAGGGCTCATTCAGGGAGCCTGGGATTTAGCGGGGCGGGCCCCACCTCCGCGTGTCTTCTCTGAGCCACGTATCAGCAGCGTTCTTCTATCTTGTACCCAGGTCAAGTCTCTCAGAGAACTCTCAGTATTTCCAAATGCCCAGTTAATCGCTGCCTGCCCCTGCAGTGCCGTTCTCTCAGAACCGGACATCGGCCTCGCTTCCCTTTAACCTTCCGATCAACTTCTTTACTAATTTTCCATGTTCTTTTTTTTTTTTTTTAACTTACCCGCGAGTACATTGTTTACCCTTCTCAAACTCCTGGTCTTGCGGACATCAGTTTCTAATAATTCTCCTGGATCTTCCTGATTGCCCGAAGGAGTCGGGACGGTTGGTCGTGTTTCCGTGTTAGGGCTTGGTGTAGGAGATCCGTCGAACCATTCGCTCAGAGTGTACTTCAGCGGTAAATGTTTATAAAACAGATTAAATGACTTTTAGGGGGCGGGGGCTGTCAAATGTTTTCTCATTTGTGGATTCCTTCCCTGTGCTGTACATTTAGCTTTTTGGTACTTATTGTCACTGTTGTGTTTTTCTTGGTATTATACATCCCTGATCATGGAAATCTGTCTGTGGAGAACATTAATTTGACATAGGTAGAAAGGAGAGTCTGGCTGCTTTAGTGATTAGTTAACAGAAGAGAGGAATGGTTTCTTAGTGATCTTAACTTTCAGGTGTTTGTACAGTAGTGATCTGCGGTGGCTGATTCTAAAAAATACGTGTATTGACTTGATGTATTGGATTTTTCTGGGGATAGTTGGATTTTAAGTATTCACTTCCACTGTTCCCCATAATATTTGTTGGACTGTATACGCCTTAACTTTCAGTTTGAAAAATATGGACCTTCGAGGTACCCGTAATCTCCTCGCTTTTGTTCTACTCTTAAAGTATGCTTGCAATCTAGTGTGCTTGAATAAAAAGCATTTCACAGTCCTGCACTGGTTATCTCCTACATTTCAAGTTGGGTGAGTGTGATCGAAGCACCTCTATTCATCTCAGCCTGGGTTTTTACATCTGCAAAAGGGAAATAGCTTTTTTGAAATCACAGTATAGTGACTCTGAAAATTAATTACTTGAACTGAGTGAAATCTTTGAATATTGCTAAGCCATATATAGATTCATTATTCTTATCTGGCTATTGAAATGAGACTGTAGGTAAATTTCTGTACAGGTCGTATGGTGTCTCAGGAGAAGACTGAATATTTTCAGTGTAAATACTAAGTGTTCTTATTTGTTTTAAGGACATTTTTCAAAAATATATTAGTTATTATTAGGTATTATTTCTTTGGATGTGTATTACTCTAAAGCTATGGAATTTTCTCTTTTGGTTTAAGGAAACTGTCAAACACTGGACACCTATAGAATGCTCTCTGATTTACTAAGTAGCCCCTTGCAGTTTCTACTGAAATGTTCCATTTTTGAGTTACATTTTTCAAATAAGGTATTGGAAGAGCTATCAGATAGGTGTTATTCGATGCAGTTCATTTCATATTATAATGTGCTGATATTTAAACATCATTCATTCTTAAGTAGTTTGCATTCACTTGTGCAAAGTGTCCTTTTGCTTTAACAAATTACTGGCAAAGTACTGTTTAGTGGATTGATCAGCACATATACAAATGTGTACTTTGTCTAAGGTTGTTGAGCATTACACTTGAATTAATTAACATTAGTGTTCAGGAAACCTCCATTCATTTTCTTTCTTTCTTTTTTTTTTTTTTTTTTTTTTTTTTGAGACAGAGTCTCACTCTGTTGCCGGGGCTAGAGTGCAGTGGCGTTAGCCTAGCTCACAGCAACCTCAAACTCCTGGGCTCAAGCGAGCCTCCTCCCTCAGCCTCCCATGTGGCTGGGACTACAGGTACAGGCCACCACACCCGGCTAATTTTTCTATTTTTAGTAGAGACTGGGACTCACTCTTGCTCAGGCTGGTGTTGAACTCCCGAGCTCAAGCAATCCTCCTGCCTCAGCCTCCCAGAGTGCTAGGATTACAGGTGTGAACCACCGCACCCGGCCTCCATTCATTTTCTTTTGGGAGCATTTGCTTGTTCTTTGATCTGGTCTCTCACTGACATTTCTAGATTTGAGGGCAAATTTTAGAGTGAAACTATAAAATACAGAAATTGCCAGAAACACCTTGGTGATATTTCACCCTAGTATTTATTTTAAAAAGTTTTAAAAATCAGTGGTATGCAAACAAAAACAGAAACCTATGTGTTTTTATGATTTATAAAAACTAAATCATACAAACATCAAAAGTTGAATATTTTCCAAAGATTATTATCATTATTATTTTTTTTTTTTTTGAGACAGAGTCTCACTCTCTTGCCTGGGGCAAGCGCCGTGGTGTCAGCCTAGCTCACAGCAACCTCAAACTCCTGGGCTTGAGCAGTCCTACTGTCTCAGCCTCCCGAGTAGCTGGGACTACAGGCATGCGCCACCATGCCCAGCTAATTTTTTCTATATATATTTTTACCTGTCCGATTAATTTCTTTCTGTTTTTGGTAGAGACGGGGTCTCGCTCTTGCTCAGGCTGGTCTCGAACTCCTGAGCTCAGAACTATCTGCCCACCTCGGCCTCCCAGAGTGCTAGGATTACAGGCGTGAGCCACCGCGCCTGGCTCCAAAGATTATTTTTAATTAAAAATGAATTGGAAATCTACATAGCAGAACAGATTTTCACAGTGCTTAATCCCCTTATTTGCATTTGATGAGGATTTTTAAATTTTGTGTGTGCAGCAGGACTTAGTTGATACCAAAACTTTAAAACTCTTATTTAGGTTTAGTTTCAGAAAATCTAATATTATTACCTTTCTTTAAAGACTAGCAACTTGTTTAGCTGTTGTAATCTGTTTATTTATTTATTTATTTTTTGAGACAGAGTCTCTGTTGCTGGGGCTAGAGTGCAGTGACGTGATCATAGCTCACTGCAACCTCAAACTCCTGGGCTTCTCTTGCCTCAGCTTCCTGAGTAGCTGGGACTACATGCCCGTGCTACCATGCCTGGCTAATTTTTCTATTTTTTGTAGAAATGGTGTTTCACTGTGTTCCCCAGGCTGGTCTCAAACTTCTGGGTTTAAGTGATCTTCCCGCCTCAGCCTCCCAAAGTGCTAGGATTACAATTGTGAGCCACCTGCCTGGGTAGGTGCTTGTAATTTAGTCTTTCCTTGCTTTATGAATTGTTTTTAGTTATTGATTTTGGCTTTCTTTCATCTGTTACTTTTATTCACTTTCTAATGCAGGGTAATATTTTTAAAGTAGCAAGTGATTTTAAAATTAAGAGAACATATGTATTTGTATAATCTCTTGTATTTCTTGGCTTATAGATTTTAAAAATCGTATCTCTGTCAAAACATATTAGGATTTTTCTAGTTGCCTTTTTGTGTAGAAAATTCTATTTCAGTGAAGTCAGGAAAGAGAAAAGGGAAAAGAGGTGTCATTTCTACCTTAAAAATACGTGTAAGTTTTTTTTCTTCACTGAAAGAGTAACACAAAGCACTTAATTCTGCATTCTGGTTGCTAGAAGAAACCTGTCAAAATTTGAAGTGTCCTGAGTGACGGGGAGGGGGGACCCCACACTTAGAAAACTTGTTGAGTCAGCATTAGCTGACACTTTAGTATAAGAAGGCAAGGTTTAGGATAAAATGATTGAAATAAGAAATGCTTTTTTCACTAGGTACTTGGAAGTTTAATTGTTTTTAAAACCTAGTCATACCCATTGGAGAGCTAATAAGTTATAAATGTTGTTAGTGAAAAATTAAGGTTTAGAAGGAAAAAGTTTTGTAAAAACCAAGGAGGCCAGGCGTGGTGGCTCGCACCTGTAATCCTAGCACTCTGGGAGGCTGAGGCAGGAGAATAGCTCGAGGTCTGGTGTTCAAGACCAGCCTGAGCAAGAGCAAGACCCCATCTCTACTAAAAACAGGAAGAAATTAGCTGGACAACTAAAAATATATAGAAAAAATTAGCTGGGCATGGTGGCGCATGCCCGTAGTCCCGGCTAATCGGGAGGCTGAGGCAGAAGGATTGCTTAAGCCTGGGTGTTTGAGGTTGCTGTGAGCTAGGCTGACGCCGCGGCACTCTAGCCTGAGCAACAGAGCGAGACTTGGTCTCAAAAAAAAAAAAAAAAAAAAACCAACAAAAGCTGAGGAAAATACATGTGACCTTTGTACTTTATGATTAATTAAAGACATCTTAAAGGCAAGTGGTTTTTCTCCCCCTTTCTCTGTGAGAAGGGGGAGAAAGCGAGAGTACAATAGTCGCAGTGTAACCTGATAGGCAGTTGTTTTGCAAACTCCAGCTTGTGTGTTACACTGAGCATCCTAGACTTTTCAGTTTGTCTGGTTTTGAGGTTAATGTTATAGATTCCTGGGAGTAGCAAATATGAGAAAAACGTGGTCTTAGGTGTTTGGGACTGTGAAATAACTTTTTGCACTCCCCTTTTTATAATCCTTTGGGTTAAAATTAAGACTGTCCTGGAATAGATGATGTGCACTACAGGTTGAGCATCTTTAATCCAAAATCCGAAGTGCTTCAAAATCTGAAACTTTTTGAGCACCGACATGGAGCATTTTAGGTTTTGGATTTTCAGATTGGGGATGCCCATCTGGTATAATGCAGATATTCCAAAATCTGAAAAACTCTGAACGAAACGCTTCTGATCCCAAGCATTTCAGATAAGGGATACTCAAATCATATTTGGTTGTAAGAGATAACTTTTGTAAATGATAATACAGTTGTACAACTCAAAGTAAAAGGAGTTCCATTATTGATTTCACACCTCAAGTTAGTGAACCTAAACCTCACTATTGAGAAATTGTTCACTTTTAAGGTGAAGAAAAGGAAAGATTTTTAAAAATTTCCTTTTGTTAAAAAAATTTGCGTAAAAGATTGATTCCCTTCCGTTTTTTGAAAAATTTGAAATCGTTATACTTTTAAAACATGATGAAAATATTGGTTTGAGATGACTGGTTGGGAAAACTAGCTGAAAATAATTAGGCACACTGTATAAAATTAATTGAATCTTTGTAGATATTAGGTTTTTGGTATTGTTACTGAAGGAGAAAACCTTCATTGTAAGAAACAATACTATTGCGGTAGTACTCAATATATTTGATGTTTTAAAATGTGTATTTTTCTCCACCAGTGAGAGCATGGGCTCTGTATTTTCTTTAGAAACTTTTCATGATGAAAACTTAATAAATGGTGTTGATTATTAAAGAAAGTAGAATGAGGAAGTATCTTACACCTTGATTTTCCTAGCATTTGATCGTATGTTATCATTTTTGTTTACACACACGCTGAACTTTCTGCTGTTCCTTGAATACTTCATACCAGTTCATTCGTATTGTACATGTTCTGCCTATATTTGGAAAGCTTTTCTTTCTCTGTTCTACCTAGTGAACCCATTCTTCCTTCTTCTCTACCCGCAGGCATATTCTCTACCTACAGGCACAGGGGTGTGGCACCTTTTAGTACTTGTTGAATAATCTCTTTTTCCTTGAGCTTCTGAGAAATATCTAATTT
Organism: Indri indri; assembly: GCA_004363605.1. Classification (NCBI taxonomy): domain Eukaryota; kingdom Metazoa; phylum Chordata; class Mammalia; order Primates; family Indriidae; genus Indri; species Indri indri. The sequence continues at coordinate 17,320 of RJWJ010022307.1, read as the reverse complement.
ATGGTATCCCTAGCACACAGCACTGTGCCTGGCACTTAGTAGTTACTGGGTAGAGTAGATGAAAGATAGTAATTTGGAAGAATTGTTCAGGTATTCTGACATACGGTAATTAGTCAATGCTAGAGCCAAAAGCAGTCAGGGTCCTGATTGAGTTATGGCATTCTACTGCAAGTCATTTACTTGTGGCTGGTAGCGTTGATGTCAGTGAAGTTTATTTTCAGGTTTAGAAAACATGTAAAATCTTGTCTTCTATCTTTGAAAGTATTAGAGTATTTAAATATTTAATTCCAAAATAGACATTAACCTTTTCCCTTTGTGATGTACTCAGCAAAAGCTTCAAGTGACAGCAAAGAAATCTGCTTTTCCCACCATCTTTTCTTTCTTGTGAATATCTATTATGTAATTCATTATGCTTAAGGAACTAAGAGTAAGTTGGGAACTTCAGTCTTTTTCCCAGCAATGGAAATATGTTGATAGTTCAGTGATTTGTTACTGACTTCCCCCATTTTGTGTATGTGTGTGTTTTAAGATACACGATCTCACTATGTTTCCCAGGCTGGAATTCAGTGGCTGTTCACAGTCATGATCATAGCACATTACAGCCTTGAAGTCATGGGCTCAAGTGCTCTTTCTGCCTCAGCCTCCTAAATAGCTGAGACTGTAGGTACACACCACTACACCTGGCTTTGTGTTTGAATGATACACTTTTATCCTTGTGAGATTTTTTTTGTAATTGTTCATTGCAATAAGTGAAAAAATGGAGAGATACTCTGTTAAGAAAGCTGCTAATTTCCACAACTCTTTCCATTATTACTCCCCAACCATTTTACCATATCGTGGGTATCTTCAGTATTTCTCTCCATACTTAGGACTTTATATATTAACCTAAATGTGCATATATAGGAAATCTTTGCCTTTACAAAAGAGAGATCATATTGTTTATATTACTCTATGAAAAGCTTTTTTTAACATGGTCAGTAAATATAATCCTATCTTGTTCTTTCTTTCTTTTTTTTTTTTTTTTTTTTAAGACGGGGTCGCACTGTCTTTCCCAGGCTACGGTGCAGTGGCCTCATCATAGCTCGTTGCAAACTCAAACTACTGGGCTCAAGTGATCCTCCTGTCCCAGCCTCCCGAGTAGCTGGGACTACAGGCACGCACCACCACACCTGGCTAATTTTTTTTATTTTTTGTAGAGACCGGGTCTGGCTCTTGCTCTGGCTGGTCTCGAATTCATGGCCTCAGTCTGGTCTTGAATTCATGGCCTCAAACAGTCTTTCCACCTCAGCCTCCCCAAAAGTGCTAGGATTACTGGTATGAGCCACCGTGCCCTGCCTATCTTGTTACATTGTATCTTTTTTTTTTTTTTTTGAGATAGGGTCTCATTCTGTCACTCAGGGTGCGGCGTGGTGGCTTTATCGTAACTCACTGTAACCTGAAACTCCTAGGCTCAAGTGATCCTCCCACCTCAGCCATCTGAGTAGCTAGGACTGTAGGCATACACCACCGTGCTCAGCTAATTTTTAAATTTTTGTAGAGACCCACTGCAGGGTCTCACCATTTCCCAGGCTGGTCTGAAACTCCTGGGCTCAAGTGATCCTCCTGACTTGCACTCCTAAAGTGCTGGGATTACAGGGGTAGGCCACCACACCTGGCTTTAAGGTTTGTTTTTTTTTTTCCTGTCTTTTTTTTGTTTGTTTTTTTTTAGCAATATCTTTGTCAAAAGGTGGTGGGTTTATTTTTATTTTTATTTTTATTTATTTTTACTTTTTTTGAGACAGAGTCTACTAGCTCTGTCACCCAGACTAGAGTGCTTTGGCATCAGCCTAGCTCACAGCAGTCTCAAACTCCTGGGCTCAAACGGTCCTCCTGCATCAGCCTCCCGAGTAGCTGGGACTACAGGCATGTGCCACAGTGCCTGGCTAATTTTTTCTATTTTTAGAAGAGACAGTGGTCTTGCTCTTGCTCAGGCTAGCCTCCTGACCTCAAGCGCTCATACCTCACCCTCCCAGAGTGCTAGGATTACAGGCGTGAGCCACCCAACCTGACCTTAAGGTGTACATTGAGAGAGCAACTTTTAAATAGCTGTTGTGTCTTGTAGCATGAATGTACCATAATTTATTCAGCTATTTTCTTGTGGACATTTAGATTGCGTCTAGATTTTTGCCACTGTAAACAGTGCTACAATAAATATCCACGTACATGTCACCTTATTTGCTGATGCTTTTATTTCTGCAGACTAGAGTCTCTAAAGCAGGATTTCCGGGTTAACAGAGGGGAATGTGTTTTAAATGTTATTGACAGATTACTCTCTAAATAGGTTGTCATAATTTTCACCCCTAGTAGCAGTATCCATGTCATTAAACCACTGGATGTAAATACTTAATTTTTACTAGTCTGCTAGATGATAAATGGTGTCTCAGTTTTGTCTTAATTTTAGTTTTCCTGTTGCTGGGGTTAGACTTACTTGATATGCTTAATGACCATTTGGATTTCCTTTTCATTTCTCTCGTTTTTCTCCTTTTCTTATCTTGTAGGAGCACCTTATGGAATATTAATTCTTTGTCATATAGCACATGTATTTTGCTTGTCTTTCATTTTTCTCTTAACCTTATTTGTGTCACAGACATTTTTAAGTGGTCGTAAATGTCCCTCTTCCTCTACGGCTTCTGAAACTGTCTTACTTAGACAAGTTCCTTCCATACTAAGAATATGCAAATGTTCTCCTAAATATTCTTTTTAATATTGTGGTTTAAAAAAATTAAGCATTAATGTAGTTACTCATCTGGAGTTAACATTTACATGGTATGTGAGGTGGGGGCGGGGGTAGCATGTGATTTTTCTTTGTATAGAGAGCCAACTGTGCCAGGACCAAGTAAACCATTCTTTCCTCAATGAATTAAAAGGCACCTTGTTATATGTTAAGTTCCCATATTTGCTCTATTTTTACATGTTTTGTTTTTCTCTTCCTTTACCATTTTTTGACTGTTTTGGGTAACTGATAGCTAGAAAGTTACTTTCTATGAGGAAAAGTTCCTATCACTATAATTTTTAATTTTTTTAACTATTCTTAAGTATTTATTCTTTTACCTATATGGATTGAAAATAATTTTGAGTTCAGAAAAAACTCAAAAAAAGCCCACTGCTTGCAATTACTTTGTATTCATATATTAATTTTGGAGGCCTGACATTTGTTAATGATAATTTTTTGTTGTTATGGTGTGTCTCCATTTGTTCAAGTTAATTTTAGGTTTTTCAATAGATGTTTTATAGATTTGATAGTTTTCTTCACATAGTTCCCATACCTTTTACTAAATTTATTCCTAGGTATTTTATTTTGACACTGTTATCAATGGGACTTTCTACCCTCCATTTCTAACTAATTAATACCAGAAACTTGTATAAATGAGTATTGTACAATTTTTAGTTGTCTGTGGACAACTCTCCGACCCCCCCTTTTGTATCCAGAATTAATAGAACTTGCATTCATGAAGAATATGCTAGGGAAAATTTGTCATCTTAGTACTAAATAACTTTCTAATATTTCTACTTGTTATTCTGTAGAAAAATGCCCTTAGATAAGTCTTTTTGAGATGAGTTTGAAAGTTTGTAATTTTGCTTTATCCATTTTTGTAGTTTTTGTTAATTTGTTCGAATTTTCAAAGCAAGTTTTATTATTCAAGCTGTCCATATCTGTTACTTGAAAGATGTCGGAAAACATATAGAAGTTGAAAAGGCATATGATTTACAACAGGCACAGATAACTTCCCTGAACATTAATTATATCCTTTGGGACATGTCTTTAAAAAACTAAAATTCTGGGCTCAGTGTGGTAGCTTCACACCTGTAATGCTAGCACTCTGGGAGGCTGAGGTGGGAGGATTGCCTGAGCTCAGGAGTTCGAGACCAGCCTGAGCAAGAGCGAGACCTGGGCTCTACCAAAAATAGAAAAAATTAGCCGGATGTGGTGGTGAGAGCCTTTAGTCCCAGCTACTTGGGAGGATGAGGCAGGAGGATTGCTTGAGCCCAGGAGTTTGAAGTTGTAATGAAAGTGAGACCCTGTCTCAAAAAAAAAAAACAAAAAAAAACAACCCCAAAACAAAAAACTCTAAAATTTTGCTTTGGGAATTTGATGACATTTCTTGAATTGAGGACACCTTAGTATGCTTTTGTTAATAACATTAGGGTTGGGAGAGTGAAAATTGCTTTTTATTTTATTAGTGTCAAATTATTAATCGATGTTTGTCTTGTTTACCTGTCATTGGGCTTTATTGCTTTTCATGCATCTTAATGCTATTGAATTGTTCAGTAGGCATGTTTGCATTTACATGTATCTATTTTTTTAAAATCTGAGTTTTGGTGAATTTTGGTTATGGGTAATTAAGCATAAAAGAAGATTACTGTAATTACTGTGTCAGTTTAGGGAGAAATGAACTTAATACCTCTTAGGGGGATGCCAGCTGGCTGCCTAGACAGGGTGTGTTGGTATCTCCATGTGGTCACACGTTCCACTGCTTGTTCCTTAGCCTTGAAGATACAGGAACTGCATTTTAGTGGTTCACTTACAGGTGATTCATATCGATCACTTACAGTGATTTGTAAGTTAGAGTAATACTGTAGTGTAGTAATTCACAAAGGGGATATGGTTTTCTCCTTGTGTCTGTGTTTTCATTCCATAGCATGATGTTCCTTCTCTGGAGGTACTTGGGAATTGATTTCCTTGGGAGGGCATTTAATAATCAGAAAGTTGAATTGTGAGCCTGAAACAAAAAGCATAGAAAGTTGGATATTCTTTTTTTTATTTTTTATTTTTTTTATGAAGTGTGACCCATGACAAGTTGGATAATCTTGAGTGTTTCATCATTCTAGGCCATGGCGAAACCTGATGAAAAACAGTCCTTGTCCCACAATGGTGCTTGCTTCTCCAGTGACCAAAATACTCACCCTCTGATTTAATCTCTTGTTCAAACAGTGATATGCTAACATTGGTCTCCCTTTTTTTCACTCCATAGGCCATTTCCCTTCTTTGAACGCATTTCTTCATATGGGGGAAATAGATGTGTATCCTCCTGGTCTCTCCCTCCCCCAAAAGAAAGAAAACCACAAAAACACAAAGACAGTGAAAAACCAGCTAAGTCAGTTTAATGACAGCGAGTATCTCTAAGATATGTTAGAAAGCAAAAAAATGTTAGAAAGTTAATTGAAATCTAATTCCTTCACTTGAATCTTTTCTCGTTGTTTAGCAAGAAAGACTTCTTCAAGTACAATCTTTGTGTTGGATAGAAAAGGGGAAGATTTTCATTGTTGAAAAATTAAAATTTAGGGTGTTTTTTAGATTGAGGGCCCAGATATCTTTAGCTCTAAAGGAAGAGTGACTATATAGCAGCAGCAGGAGCTCCAGCTTTTTGGTTACGTGTTCTGTTGTTGGCTGTCTGTAGCTCAGAGCTCACAGCAGGTAGTGTGGGTTCTGAAGTACAGAGAAAGTTATTTGGGCAAGGCAAAAGAGCAGACTGGGTTAAGTCCTGACTACCTATTCCCCGTAGCTGTTGGTGAGCAGCCTTTATTTTGTGTGCTTTGGAAAGGACGAGTACATTTTTTTAGATAAGACTCGCTTTTTTCGCATTTAAGATTGAATAAATGCAATATTTATCAAGTTCCTACTCTTACAGGTATGGAGAATACATGCCTCTATGTTTTTTAATACTTCTTTCCTCTATATATGGGTTTTATTTATTTATTTGTTTGTTTTTGATGCTATTTTTGTTTCTTCCTTTGCATTGGGTGACTTTTTTTTTTTTTTCGTGATAGGATCTTGCTTTATTTCTTGGGCTAGAGTGCAGTGTCATCATTGTAGCTCACTGCAACCTCAACTCCTGGGCTCAAGCAATCCCCCGCCTCAGTCTCCCAGAGCCCTAAGATTATGGGGGTGGACCACTGTGCCTGGCCCTCATTTTTTTTCTTTTATGGATTGCGCCTTTGGTGTAACAAACATCCAGGAACTCTTTCCCTAACCCCAGGTCATGAAGGTTTTCACCTATGATGTCTTCTAAAAGTTTTATAGTTGTACATTTTACATTTAGATCTATGATCCATTTTGAGTTAGGTTTAGGTTTATGTTTCACTTTTTTGTATATGGATATTCAGTTGTGATGTGCATTGAGTTATTCATAGTATTACCTAATTATCCTTTCCATATCTCTAGTGATAATCCCCTCTTTCATTCCTGATATTGGTAATTTGTGTTGTTTCTCTTTTTTTCTTTTGTAGTCTGGCCAGAGGTTTATCCATGTTGTGTAAAACTGGTTCTGTTTTATTCTGAGAAGTATTCCGTTATATGGATACATCATTATCCATTCACCTGTTTGTGGACATTTGGGGTTATTTACAGTTTTTGGCAATTATAAATGAAGCTTCTGTGAACATTTATGTACAAGTCTTGGTGGGGATATATATTTTCATGACTTGTGGGTAAATACTTCTCCTGGGTAAACACTGAGTACATTTGCTGAATCATACGCTAAATGTACATTTAAGTTTATAGGAAACCTCCAAACTGTTTTTCTAAAATAGTTGAACCATTTTTAGTCCCATGAACAGTCTGTGAAAATTCATTTGTTTTATATTATTGCAACACTTGGTATGGCCAGTCTTTAATTTTAGCCATTCTAATGGTATGGAGCAGTATCTCATTATGGTTTTAATTTGCCTTTCCTTGCTAATTAATAATGTTAAGCATCTTTTCATGTGTTTATGGCCTTTTATGTATCTTTTTTTGATAAGTGTCTATTTAAATCTTTTACCCATTTTTAATATTTTTCTTTTATCCATTTTTAAATACAGTTGGCTTATTGTTGAGTTATAAAACTTATATATCCTGAGTATAAGTCCTTCGATACGTGTTGTGAACATTTTTACTCTTTTTGTGACTCGCCTTATTTTCATAATAGCATCTTTTGAAGAGCAAAAGTTTTACATTTTTATGAAGTCTAGTTTATTAAGTGTTTTTTTTTTTTTTTAGTACTTTATGCTTGTGTGTGAAGTCTCTGTTTAACCTAAGTTTGCAAAGATTTTTCTCCTGTGTTTTTTTCTGGGTTAATTTTAGTTTTAGCTTTGACTTTTAGGTCTGTGATCCATTTAGAGTTAATTTTTGTGTATAGTATGAAGTTAGGGTTGAGGTAAATATTTTTCCCCCATGTGGATATCTTTCTCCTCTTTAATAACTTTGGCTTCTTTGTTGAAAATCGTTTGAACATATGTGTGTGGGTCTTTTCCTAAATTTTCCATTATTCTCTTTTTGTCCTTGAATTCAGTTCCACATTGTCTTGATTACTATAGCTTTGTAGTCATTCTTGAAATTAGATAGTACAAATTCTCCACCTTTGTTCTTTTCTTTCCCCACGACAGTTTTGGCTGTTTATAGGTCCTTTATTAGTGTATATCTTTTACTTTTTAAAATTTTATCATTATTTTTTATTGAGACAGACTCTCGCTCCGTTGCCCTGGGTATAATGTAGTGGCGTCATCATAGCTCACTGCAACCTCAAACTCCTGGACTCAAGCAATCCTTTAAGAGCCTCAGCCTCCCTAGTAGCTGGGACTACAGGCGCACGCTATAACAGCCAGCTAATTATTGTATTTTTAGTAGAGACAGGGTCTCACTCTTGCTCAAGTTAGTCTCGAACTCCTGGGCTAAAGCAATCCTCCTGCCTTGGCCTCCCAGAGTGCTAGGATTACAGGTGTGAGCCACAGGGCCCGGCCTGTTTTTTATTTTTAAAAGCTATTCATGATACTAATACCTTTTTGTCTGAGGTGAGTTTATTATTTTTCCTCATCACATTTTCAAAGTGTTATTTATCCAGTGTACAAAGATGATTACTGTTTGTTGGATGTGTTTTAATCTGTAAATTGGTCTTCTCTCTTAATCTCTCATATTTTGTGGAGTTGAAGTATGATTGCGATTACATTTATCTGATACTTTGTTGTGCTATGTTGTGTTTAAGCGTTTAACAGTAGTTTAGCAGAAAATATAGTAGCTGTCTTTTCTAAGGTTAGGCGTAGGCCTTTCCTTATTTCTTTAAGAGTCTAGTAAAGATTTGGGTTGAATTAGTTCCTGAAGTATTTCAATACTAGTGATAGATTTTACATATTAGTGTATTCTGTGTCTTATTTTGCTTAATTTAATACTTAACCTTTTTTTTTCTTTTTTTTAAAGAAATGGGGTCTTACTATGTTGCCCAGGCCGATCTTGAACTTCTGGGCCCAAGTGATCCTCCTGCCTCAACCTCCCAAGTAGTTGGGACTACAGGTGTATGCCACTGCGCCTGGCTTAAAAAAAATACATATATATATAGAGAGAGAGACACACACACACACGTACACACACACGTGGGGTCTCACTGTGTTGCCCATGCTGGTCTTGATCCTCTGGCCTCAAGCAATCCTCCCCTGCCTCAGTATCCCAAGTAGCTGGTATTACAGGTACGAGCCACTGCACCTGGCTTCATTTAATGTTTTTGTTTGTAGCCTTTACTAGAAATTTACTGAGTCAAGGGGTTTTTATTTAATAGCTTTGCTGAAGCTCAGCAAGCTTTGCTTAACTTAGCTAAACTGAATTTAGCAAGTCTTGAATTCTTAGAAATTAGTCAATTTAAATAAGTTGTATGAATGGTTTTGGTAGTAAAAAATGTGAATATCTCTATTTAATGTCTTTCCATATCCAGAGGATGCCAGCCCCCATCAGATTGCGGGAGCTGATCCGGACCATCCGGACAGCCCGAACCCAAGCCGAAGAACGAGAAATGATCCAGAAAGAATGTGCTGCAATCCGGTCATCTTTTAGAGAAGAAGACAACACATACCGATGTCGCAATGTGGCAAAATTACTATATATGCACATGCTGGGCTACCCTGCTCACTTTGGACAGGTAGGCTGGGCTGAGACCACATCCAGCAAGGGTATTCTTCTTTGTCTTTTTTTTTTTTTAAATAGCAATGGAGTCTCCCTTTGTTGCCCAGGATGGGGTGCAGTGGCTATTCACAGGTACATAAGGCAATACAGCCTTGAACTCCTGGACTCAAGCGATCCTCCTGCTTAAGGGCACTCTTCTTTGAATGACACTATAGCTCAGGGAGTGTCAGTCGTTTTCTGGTGTGGAGGTATTTTTGATAACCTTGTAGTCTGATCATTGAGGAATTGAGGGTAGAATTGAGAGAGCAAGCTGCAGCCTTGGAAGGTATGATATTGCCATCAGTTATGCTTTACATTGGGAATCTCTCATGTGGATCAGAGAGTGTTTTGATGGTGGCAGCTAGCTTGTTTAAAGATTGATCAGGATTAACCAGTAGGTTGTGAGTGTTCTGCCAGAAGGCCTGGACTATAAGGAGTATTTAAGAAATGTTTGCTAAATGTTTTCTTAATTATTTTTTCTATGCGTGATGTTACATGGAAAAATTCATAACAGATGTTCTTAAATTAAAGAAATTAGGCAGTTGCTAATTGGTGGCATCTATTGTGTCGTAATTACCTCATGCTTTGGTTGCTACAACTTCTGTGCAGGTCTGCCTCCTGATTCTATCCTGTAAACAAATGTACGCTATTCGATATATCCAGTCTGGGCTTTGAGGATGATATTCTCAGTGATAAGTGCTTTTCTTTATAAGGGGGATTTAGTCACAGAAAAGGGAATAGTGGATTTTTATTTCATACTAATGCTGTTAAATTTTATTTCACTTAATTTAAGAATGTATTATATGCTGAAAGTCTTTTAAAGGAAAAGACTGCAAAATTGAAAGAATGTACAATACTAGGTAGAAGGAGAAAAATACTATTCATATTTACTTTATTTAAAGATAACTATTGTTAATATTTTGATGTATTTATTTGTTAATTTATTTTGAGACAGGGTATTGCTCTGTTGCCCAGGCAGGGGTACAGTGGCGTCATCATAACTCACGGCACACTCAAAGTCCTGGGTTCACAGATCGGTCTGTCTTAGTCTCCCTGTAGGGACTACAGGTGCATACCACCACGCCCAGCAAATTTTTCTATTTTTAATAGAGATGGGGTCTCGTTCTTGATGAAGCTGATCTCGAACTCCTCGCTTTAAGCAATCCTCCCGTCTTAGCCTGCTAGGCTTAGAGTGCTAGGATTAAACGCATGAGTCCAAGGCTGGCTGATGTATTTAATTTGTCAGGAAAGATGGCCATTGGTTTATTTTCTGTTTAGCTCAGTAACTTCAGTGGAAGGAGATCTCCTGCCCCCAAATTAAAACAAAAAAAGTACTGGATTGAATCTTTTCAGATTCACTTGGGTTGGTTTTATGCTTATTTTGAGATTGGAAGTGGGGTCAGCCTCTTTAGAAATACGTGACCGAGAGTTGGAGAGTATTAGTTCCCCGAAGAAAAATTGAGGTATTAATATCAGAAGAAAGGGAGACTGGATCAGAAGGGGGACAGGTAAAAACTAGAGCTGTCTCATCAATATATTCATACTTGGTTTTGAATAGAATTAGTGTCATAATAGCAAAGACTCTTTCACATGATCCATCACGAACAGTTTTTAAAAATGTAATTAATACATTCTTTGAAATGTATTTCTTATTCATATAGAGATAAGGGGGGGAATTACATCCTGAGGCACTAATATTTCAAGTTATAAGCTTTTACCACATCAAAAATTGATTGAAGTCATTATCCATATAATGTATGACTGTGGTCCCCAATCCTGGGCTGCAGACTGGTGCTGGTCCGTGGCCTGTCAGGAACCAGGCCACACAGCAGGAGGTGAGTTGTGGGCCAGTGAAGCTTCATCTGTGTTTACAGCTGCTCCCCATCACTCACATCACCACATAAGTTCTGCATCCTGTCAGATCAGCAGTGGCATTAGATTCTCATAGGAGCATGAACCCTACTGTAAACTGTGAATGTGAGGGATCTAGGTTGCCTACTCCCTATGAGAATCTAATAACTGATGATCTGAAGTAAAGCTGAGGCGGTGATGCTAGTGCTGGGGAGCGGCTGCAAATACAGATTATCATTACCAGATCGTTAGAGATTACCATTATTGACTGCACAATAATATGCCCATAAAATGGTTCATATCTGCATTCTCCCACCTGTGTGTATGAATCACAGTGCCATTTTCATTTAATTATTTATAGTAACAGTCACCCTTTAATTGCATTTTATGTGTTAGATGCACTGTTCGTTACAGTAACCAGTAGCTGCATGTAGCCATTGGCTTCTTGAAATGTGGCTGTGTCAGCTGAGGAAAGTAAATTTTTTTTGATAGTTGATTCAATTATTGGAAAACTTTTAAACATGTTTTAAACACCTTGGATATGTGAGTCTACTTTATCAATGATAAATTTTATGAAATCTAAATATAGTTCAGGTATTTCTGATGATAATGTGTACAAATTGAGATATGCTCTTATAAATATAAAAGTACATACTGTGTTTAGAAGCCATAGTACAAAAAAAAGAGTATAAAATATAATTAATGAATTTTATGTTGATCATATGTTGAAATGATTTTTAGATATATTGGTTAAATAAAATATTAAAACTAATTTCACCTTTATTTTTTACTTTTTACTGCAGTATTTAGATGACGCTGTCAGTGGAAATAAAATATGAGCCACATATAAATTTTAAAATTTCTGGTACATTTAAAAACTCTCATTTAAGTTTTATAGTAAAACTGAAGGGAGAGGGTAATAACCTAATATTACAGATGAGGAAGCTGAAATTCTGGAGTGAGTTGTTTAAATTCACACAGCTAGTAAGGGGACTAGAGCTCGGCCTTGCATAACTTGAAAACCCGTTCATTCTTTGGGCTAAATTCAAATCTATAAATAGTTATTCCTAGTAAGTTAATTAATTAATTATTTTAGCCCTGCCTTGCTGTGCAAAGGATTTGAGGTGGCATAAACTACCAGCATCTACTTGAAAAAGAATAGTAGGAAGAGTTGGGAGAAGGAATATAATAATTCAGAACATAAGGCCAGTGTAGTTTTGGTTGATGAGGTAGCTAAGGCAAGAAAAGAGACATTCAGTTTTGTGGTTATTGCCAGAATCGAAGAGCAAAACTGTAGAAACTAAACTGCCTGGGTGTGAATTCTGGCTTTGTAATTTTACTGTCTGTGTGACTTTGATCAAGATCTTTAACTGTCTGTGTCTCAGTTTCCTTGTTGGTAAAATGGGGACAGTCTTAATGGCTACTTTATAGGGTTATAATGAAGATTAAGTTAATTAATTAGACATTCATGTTTTGTACATAAAAAGCCTTCAGATATTTCACATATTACCCATTTTACCATTTCCTCAAGAACAGCAAACAAAAGTTTTTTTTTTTTTTTTGAGACAAGGTCTTGCTCTAAGCCTGGGCTAGAGAGTGCAGTGGCATCATCATAGTTCACTGCAACTTCAAACTCTAGGGCTCAGGCGATCCTCATGCCTTAGCTTCCTGAGTAGCTGGGATTACAGGCTAATTTTCCTATTTTTTATGGAGACAGCGTCTTGCTATTGTCCAGGCTCAAACAAAGATCTTGTTTTTTTTTTTTTTTTTTTTTGAGACAGAGTCTCACTCTGTTGCCTTGGCTAGAGTGAGTGCCGTGGTGTCAGCCTAGCTCACAGCAACCTCAAACTCCTGGGCTCAAGCAATCCTTCTGCCTCAGTCTCCCGAGTAGCTGGGACTACGGGCATGCGCCACCATGCCCGGCTAATTTTTTCTATGTATTTTTAGTTGTCCAGCTAATTTGTTTCTATTTTTTTAGTAGAGACAGGGGTCTTGCTCTTGCTCAGGCTGGTCTTGAACTCCAGACTTTGAGCGATCCACCTGCCTAGGCCTCCCAGAGTGCTAGGATTACAGGCATGAGCCACCACGCCCGGCAAACAAAGCTTTTTATAGCCTTGAATTCTAAAAGAGATTTTCTTATGTGGGTTTTTTATCTAGGGGTCTCTCAGTAATGTAAGAGACAGTATCTTCAACACTTTTACAACCTTTCACATATCTGGCTTAAACAAAATCCAGAAATAAAGTTGAGTGTCTAAAGAAGTGGGTAGTTGCAGGAGTAGAAAACTGGTGGCTCAGGGACCAGATTCTTTCACAGATGTGTTTTGTTTGTCCTGTACAGTATTTAAAATTACTTTGAATTTGCTACCAACATATAAAAATCAAGGGACTTCTTTTAGAAATGTGGATTTCTAGTTTCTCTTAGAAAAATCAAATATGTCAACACTGGATCTACATTTCTGCATAGCAGTAGTAGACTGTCTGCAGACTGGGCATGCATTGTCTATTTTTCCCCATTTCCAACCTGGCTGCTATAGGCAATTGCCCATATATGAATATTAGCTGTGTCTTCCCTTCCATCGTTGTAGTGTAGCACTCCACTTTAGGTTCCTGGAAGTTTTACTTCTTTGGAGAAATTTATTCATAGGTTCCTTAGAGCTCTTGTTCCTATTGCAAATAATATCCTTTAAAATTTTTAATAGCCAGGCACGGTGACTCACACCTGTAAAATCCTGGCACTTTGGGAGGAGGAAGTGGAGGATTGCTGGATGCCAGGAGTTTGAGACCAGCCTGAGCAACATAGCGAGACTCTGTCTCTGCAAAAAATAGAAAAAGTAGCTGGGCATGGTGGCACATGCCTGTAGTCCCAGCTACTTGGGAGGGTAGAGTAGGAGGATCACTTGAACCCAGAAGTTTGAGGTTGCAGAACTATGATGATGCCACTGTACTCTAGCCTGGGTGACAGAATGAGATCCTGGCTCAAAAAAAAAAAAAAAATTATGTTGTAGATATATGGAAATATAATTGATTTTTAAATATACCTATCCTACCTAACAACATTACTGAAGTTGGTTGTAAGAGTCTTGGTAGACTCCATTGTTTCCATGTAATGAAAACTATTGTCTGCAAACATTATCAGTTCTTCCTTTTCCATCCTTATGTACGTTTTCTTACTATGCTGTATAGGTAGTACAGTATTAAAAAAAATAGTATGCATCCTTGTCTTGTTAAAACTTAAATGCTCTACATATTATGGATAGATATGGTGACTATCATACATTTTAGGAAGACACTCATTATCACATTAAGGAATTTATTTTTTCTGTGAATTCTATATGAGGACACATTAAGGAATTTAAAGAAAATTTTATCGGATGCTTTTAAAGTATCTACTGAAATAATCATGGGCTTTCTTCTTTTGAACTGTTAGTGTGGTGAATTATGTAAATAGATATTCTAATGATATACTCCTTGCATGTCTGAAATAAACTTTAGTTGGTCATGATGGTTTTTTTCTTTTACATTGCTTGATTTGCCTTGCTAATATTTTAATTTATGTTTTATCTTTAAAAAGTACTCAAGCTAGTACTGTTCTTGAAAAGGCTTGGAAACAATGACCAAAGCAGTAGCAGTGAGCACCCTTAAGCCTAGATTGTGGTCTCTAAATGCCATTTTACTCTAAAATAGTCAGGGCCCTTTGGAAAGATGGCTGATCCCAAATCCAGGGTAGGAAATTTGCAAAATAATCTCCAATCATTTTACTATGCCAGAAAGCAAGAAAGACTATAAAGGTCCTGTCAAAAGGTTTCATTAGTTATCAGAAGAGATTATCATGCCTCCAAATGAGGCAATTCACACAACAGTAAGAATAGTTGTAATCGATTGAAACATACCAAGTAAGTTTATATCCATGAGATGATGATAGTATTTAAATAGAAAATTTCAAAGACTTCATTGGTCATCTTTGGAGGATACTTATAGAACTCATTATTTTGAAAACTGGTCAACAAAAGGAAAGAAATAAACATCCTGCCTTTTCTTACCTGTAATTTCTTCTAAAGGCTCAATGATGTATATAGAGAAGTTGCTTCTTAGAGCAGTAATTATAATATTACCATTTTCAATCCATAATGATTATCAGTGCAGCTAACATCACAAAACAGAAACAATGACCAGAAATAAATATTATTGCTTCCTGATGAAAGTTCATACCACCACCTATGGTAAAGTGGTATATATTTGCAAAATCAAATCAAAACAAAACAAATCAAAAACTGATAAACTTGAATCTGAACAAGGCTCCTTAGGTTTATAACCTAGAGAAATTCTTGTCCAATATACAAAGACACATGTATAAGAGTGTTCATTGCAATAGTGTTTCTAATAGTAAAACACTGGGAACAATCTGCTTGTCCTCAAAAAGAGTAGGTTAGTTTATATTCACAAATGGGATACTATATACCAGTGAATGTGACTGAATTAGAGCATCTTGTCTTAATGTAATACTCAAAGATGTTGAGTGAAAAGAGCAGGAATACAGTAAGATACTTATATAAAGCTTAAAACATTCAAAATCACTTATCTCCACATGTATAGTAAAAACATAAGGCATGGCAATAACGAGCAGTAGTTTGGGATTTTGGTTACTTCTGGGATGGAGAGAAGGGAAATGAGATTGAGGCACAGTATGGAAAGAGCTTCATTTGAATTTGTAGTATTAAAAAATTGAAAACAGGCTGGGCATGGTGGCTTATGCCTGTAATCCTAGCACTCTGGGAGGCTGAGGTGGGAGGATTGCTGGAGCTCAGGACCAGCCTGAACAAGAGCAAAACCCCATCTCTACAAAAAATAGAAAAATTAGCCAGGCGTGGTGGTGTGTGCCTGTAGTTCCAGCTACTCAGAAGACTGAGGCAGGAGGTTCACTTGTTCCCAGGGATTTGAGGTTGTAGTGAGCTATGATGATGCCACTGCACTCTAGCTGGGGTGACAGAGGAGATTCTGTCTCAAAAAATAAATAAATAAAACAAGTAGGGTGAAATGTTAAGATTTGATAAAGCTGGTTTGTGGGTCAATGAATATTACATGATTTTTGTGTATTTTGAGTTAAATATTGCATAATAAATTTTCCTGAGAAAAATGGGATTCAATAGGAGTGTCAGGTTTTGGGGTATTTTTTTTTTTTTTTCCTCTGATAGAAGAATGAAAAAACAGGCTCTGGTCTATATAGGTTTTATGTTGCCAGGCTACATAGTGGTAAAGCAATTATAACAAGCTTGTTTTTCAGATAATGTATGTTTGTGTGTGCATGTATATGTATAAAGTAGGCAGTTATTTCTGAATATTAAAATGAAATAAAGGTAACTTTTTAAAAGACCAATTAGTTGCAGGTCCATTAATGTTTACAAAATTTTAGTTGCATCTTTTCACCAAGGTGAATATTCACATCATAAAGCTCCAGTGTTAAATTTAAAAGCAAATGCAGATGTGCATTTGACCTTGTGGGAAACTGTTCTAAAACGTAACAAAATGAGCGCACCTTTTTTCTAAGGGCAGCTAGATTAAACATTGATAAAAGCCAACATTTGTACTTGCTTTAGGAAAGTGTAAAAAAGCCGGAAACCTAGTAAAGTTTTCTTTTAAAAAATTGCTTTGAAATTCAAAGAAAATTGGAACATTAAGAGTCACCTAGAAAAATTTTATAAAAAGTAAATTGTCAGTCCCTACCTCAAATCTTCTCCATCAGAATAGCCTGGGGATGACCTATATTTTTCAGAACTCTCCCAGGTGATCTGAACAGTCAGGTTTGGAAACCACTTCTTAGGCACTGCATTTGCTCCAAAAGGGTGCTGATAATTTCAGCCTGTTAGGCTCATTGCTATAATGGCTGACTAGAACCTTCTGCTGAGAAGAGTTTGGAGTAAAAGTAAGAGTTTTCTGTTAACTGTATGGGGTGTGGATATAAAAGCTGGACTGTTCACTGTGGTCTTAAAGCATCTGCTAGATTTGTGGTTAGAAATGTTTCAGGTGGGTTTTTCAGGTAGCTTTAAGTGGAGTAGCAGTATTGGATAAATTTGACATTGTTACCTAAGGGGCAGATATATTTAAATGCTTTCTTTTTTACTTCTTTTCTTTAATGCAGTAGTGTCGAGTCGTGTTTTTGGCAGTTGCTGCTCAAAAATGGATGCCTTTTCCTCAGATGCATCCCCCCATCATTGTACTTTCCACCCCAACTTTTATCTTTCTTTTTCAACATTTGAAAACTTTGATAACATTATTAAACATGGTATATTCTTCACACTGTTGCTGGCCACTTACGTATAAAATGTGATCAGAATTAATCCTTCACTGGAGGGTATATTTCAGGTGCCATTTCCAGTCATATAACCTTATGTTGTCCCTCAAATTTGTCACCTTCAAAAAAACAACTGTTTTTTAAGCAGAGTTACTATACAAATGGGGAATATTATAAAGAATTAATTTAATGTTTATCCCTTTAAGTTTTAGTTTTTCTTTTTGTTGTTTAGT
>RJWJ010022306.1:0-26991 GCA_004363605.1 Indri indri | reverse complement strand
AAGTATTTAATAATAGGCTTCTTCTTTTTAAAATGTCCAAAATCAAACTGTTGGTTTTCTCTCCTAAATCTGCTCTACTCCCAGTATGTACCATTTTAATAAATGGTATAATCATTTACCTAGTTGCTCTGGACAAAAACCTGGGAGATATTCTTGATTCTTCTTTTTATCTTATACCTCAAGCCTTATTCATCATCAAATCCTGTCAACTCTGCTTGCAAAATATATCCTGAATCTTTTTTCCATCTCCACCTCTATCTCCCTAATCATTTCTCCCAGGGATTTCTGCAATCACCTTCTAACTGATTCCTTTGTTTGACTCTTGCCTTGCTACAACCCATCATCCACACAGCAGCCGGAGTGATTCTTTTAAACAAAAGCCAGACACCAACACTCCCTGGTCAGGTCCCTTCAGCCGCTCCCCCTTCACTTAGGATTTGCTGTTTCGCTGCAGTCAGAATTCTGTCTGCTCAAGTGTCTCCTCCTCAAAAGAGACTTCCCTGATACCCTGTACAGAACAGCATCCTCTATCTATCCCTGCCCTCTTAGTAGACTTTTTGAAAATTCATAGCATTTATTATGACTTAAATTTATTTATATATTTGTTTATTTTATTAAGTTTTGCTCCCTCCACCACTAGAATGTAAGGCCCATGAGGCCAAGGCCTTGTCTGTTTTGTCCATGGTTGAATCTTCAGCACTAGAACAGAGCTTCCCACATGACATTTATTTATTATTTATTAAATGAATGTGTTCCAAGTCCTATCTTTACTACGTCTTAGTTCTATGTTCTTATATAAATTGCTTATTTTCCCTGTATTATAAATTTCTCAATTACAAATTTTCTCAAATGACGAACAAACAAACAACCCTTATGTAGTTCTAGTGCTTTTTAGGTACTTTACATTGTATTAAGCTTTTTCCTGCATATGACTTTGATACAAGAATTCCAGAGGTTGGTCAGTGTTATGGATTGAATTGTGTCCTCCTAAAATTCACATGTTGAAGTCCTTAACCCCAGTACCTCAGAATGTGACCTTATTTGGAAATAGAATTTTTGCAGATGTAATTAATTAACATGAGGTCATGCTGGGGTAGGGAGGGCCCCTAATCCAATATGGCTGATGCTCTTGTAAAAAGAGGAAATTTGGACAAAGACATGCACACAGAGAAACACCATGTGAAGACTGGAATTATGCTGCCACAAACCAAGGAGCTACCAGAAGCCAGGACAGAGGCCTAGAACAGATTTTTCCCTAGCACCTTCACAGGCCCTGATGTCACCTTGATTTCACACTGTTGGCCTCCAGAACTGTGAGACAATAAATTTCTGTTGTTCTAAGCTACTCAGTTTGTCATACATTGTTACAATAGCTTTAGGAAACAAATATAGTTAGTCAGCTAGTATCCTTATCTAACACACAGGGAAACTGCAGCTAAGAAAAACTGAGTAACTTGCCCCAAGTTTCACAGCTAGGAATTGGTAGGGTGGGCTTTAAACCAAGATCTATACAACTTCCAAGTCCGTGCACAGTAGCAGTGGTTCTTAGATACTGGTCCCTGACCCTTGTTGGTTCAGAGCAAAATGGGAGACAAGTAGGATACAGTGATTTTTCGTGAAGGTAAAATGACCTACCTTTATTATAAGATTATGTCCTTCCTACTGATTATTTTTTCTCTCTGTTGTTTTTGCTATTATGTTATCTTTTTACTTCTGAAATGATGGTGAGAATAAATAGTAGTTCATTTTTTTCTTATGTTTTTGTTTTAGTTTTTAATGTCCTTTATTTTATTGGCAAGATAAAACATTGGAAATTCTATTGGCTTATAAAAGTTTGTTCTAAAACGTTTCTGGTCTATGAAGTATAAAAGTCTGGGAACAAATGTTCCAATGCTGGTCCCTTTATAAAACAAGTCCAAGAAAGCGCTTCACCTGTAGCCACATTTGGTTGTGGGAAGAAGTAAGCTTTTCTCTCAATCAACTGAAAAGCCCCCTGCTCATATATAACATACATTAACCTATGTTAATGGCCACAGTCTCTCACCTTATTATCACTAAATTAATCTGGTATAATTCCAGGCAACAAATTTGTTTAACTAAATTTAACAATATTTATTAATTTGGATGTTTCCTTAGTCTTGCTCCCTTCTTAGTGAAAATTTCCCATTTTTCAGTAAAATTCTTGACTTGCTTTTGACCTGATCCATTTTCTTTTGGGTTCAGGACTTGTGGGTTTGTGCAAATGTCTGAGGATTAAATAAGATCACCTCTGTTAAGTATCCAGAACACCACAAAAGCTCTCAGTAAATGCAAGTTCCCTTCAAAAAAAGAAGTCAAGCTTTATGCATCCAGAAGGGAAATGGCTTTAGGACTGAAGGAGATTTAGAGCAACTGGATGACTTTGCAAGATCAGGCAGCCTGGAGAGTGTTAATGAACTTTACCCTTTTGCCGAGCATTCAGTGAGCCATAAGATCATTTACAGAAATTGTGGCAGTCTATTTTCATGAATTCATGTTCATGAATATGTGTGCATGTATATGTGTACACATATAAACATGTAAATATGGACATCAATATATATTTATAAGTTTTATATGTCACTAATATAAATTTGATTGGTGTGAGTGTGTGTACCCTCTTCAGTTTCTGAGAAACCCAGAAGGAAAAAGCCTTCATACATCTAAGAGTTTGCTTTATTTGTTTTACCATTTTCTGGTCCCCTAATCTAACTTATGTCCACCAATTTGTCCTATTTTGAGAAATTCTAGTTAAGACAAACTTCAACGTATCTCTTTGCCAAAGTTATCTCAGACTCCAAATCAGTAAAGGAGGAATACCTTCATTCTATGAGTATATATGGAGGGCCCATTATGTCCCAGGCACTGTACTATTATGTTCACGGCCAAAAGAACAATGCAGTTAAGATCAGATTCTTTGTCCCCTAAGGGGCTCTCAGTCGAGGGAGTAACAAGTAGATAACAGCTAACTATACAGCTGCATAATATATTTTATGAGGATTTTCATTAAGGTGCTATAGAGACCCAGAGGAACAGCACCCAACACAGCCTGGAGGGTGTGGTCCTGAAGGCTCCTTGAAGGAGGGTATGAGTCTTAAACTGGGTCTTAGTGGATGAGAAGGACATATGGAGATACCTCATTCTGAAGTATTCTGATCAGATTGAGGCGCATATGCAAAGAGTTGGGAGGGAAGGGATAATCATGGAACACTGGAGGAGTGAATCCATTTAGCAATTTTATCCATTTATTTAATAACATAAATACAGGTGATGGACAAAAAGACTAACTTCAGAGTTTAGGAATAACAGAGAATAATCATCTCTTTTTTAATGAATTTTAATGCAGTGAAGGCTAAAGTGAAAAATGTCATGCTTTATAGTTAGACCGTCCTGTTTCATTCAAGCTGACCTTTGCAAGTTGCTTAACTTCTCTGAATTGAATTTTGGTTCCTCATCTATAAAATGAGGCTAACACTATCTATCTCATACAGCTATTATGTTCTTATGAAATTAAAAATGTAAAGTATCTTATTTCCATCACACGTCCTTACATTATTAAGTGCCAAAAAGAGACACCAGAGTAAATGTCAACTCATGCCCTAAGAACACTTGTGTCATTGTAAATAAGGACATACATCACTCCTACCAACTCTGGTTTCCCACTGGGATGCATTTTTGGTTTCCCTCCTAGAGCAGTGGTCTCAGAACTTTGATTGCTGACATCATTTAAAATCATTTTGAGCACTCCTCCATTAATATTTACATATTTATAAATTACACAACCATATTACTGTAGCACAGCATGTATTATAAAATGTATACCAAAATAGAAATTTAAAGCCTGAGATGGAAAATTAATAAAAACAGAAGGTCTTATATATTCCTAGGGTTCACATAATCACTTTGGAAAATACAGAGAGCTCCTGGAGAGAAAAGATCTAATCTCATTTGTTCATGGAGTACCTACCTAGCAGCACAGACCAAGCACTAAAGAAATGACTAGGAATTGAAGAAGCAACACTGGGACATTAGAAGAAAAAATGGGTGGATTACTAATGTCACTACCTGTCCAAACCAGTTTTTGGGTTTTAATTTTAATATATATTTTAATTATAATAAAAGGTTAATATAGTAGAAATGTTAAGCCACCAAATATAACTGCCTCTCTTCCCAAAGCTCACTTGCAAATAGAGAGTTACTATTCTTTTTTGTAAAAGGGCTAATAATAATAACCATTTGAGAAATACTTATAAGAGGCAGGCACTATGCTAATCATTTTACATGTACTTTCTTATTTGGTCTTTACAATAATCCAAATACTGTATTGCATCTCTCTAGAGGGTATCGAACATTTTAGTCCGTGCCAGGGGTCTACAAACTGTGGCCTCAAGACAAATCTGGCCCACTGTTGGTATTCATACCTGAATGGTTTCACATTTTTAATTGGTTGGAAAAAAAATCAAAAGAAGGATACTGTTTTGTAGCAAATGAAAATTATATGGAATTCAAATGTCAGCTCATAAATAAAGCTTTATTGAAACATAGTGACATTCATTCATGTATTTTCCATAGCTGCTTTTATACAATGGCAGAGTTCATTATTTTAATAAAGATCATATGACCTAGAAAATCTAAAATATTTAGCATCTGACCCTTCACAAAATAAGTTTGCAGACCCCTTGTATATGTGAATGGAGCCTTCTGGAGTTGTACAGGTTTGCAGCTTGCATGGCTATAAGTCATCATTCCAATAGCAATTCTATTTAAAAATTAAGGTTCAGAGAGGTTATGTCACCTGTCCATGCACTTAGGAAATAGCTGAACCAGAGTTTTCTAGGAAAAATTTTTAAGTTGAAAAATGTCCTTGATCTCACCTAGAATTCAGGTCCTTTTTTCTCTGACAGTTTCTTCTGGCTATGTAACTAAGCCAGACACCCCAATATAACTGCCCTACTGTCTCCACTGTCTTCTCAGTGTACTCATGCCTAGATTTTAATACAATTATGGCTAAGGACAGGGTAGAATGGGGACCAGGTCAATGGAACAAAAGCACAATTCACTCATTCACAACACTTTTCATTCTACTTCCTCAAGTCTCATATACACACTTGGTCCCTGAGCACGAGGCTCTGACGTCTCTAGCTGAGCTGAAAGTGATGAAAAGGACATGTGATGGAATGCTGGAAACCTCATTACTGGCTCTTTGCCTACAGAAACTCAGCCAGCTTATCTTCTTTCCCAGGGAACTTCAAACTTACACTGGCTCAGCTGGTTCTTTCCAGGTTCCTATAACAAGCTGCTCTGCCCAGCTGAGATTAGAAGCCGATAGACCAGACTCTGCATATGCTTTTCTGTCCTAGAGTATATGTCCCTTTTTTCTAACTCTCATTGTACCAGATCCTCCTCCTAGGGTCTCAGCCACTCCTGAATCGTAATCTGGATACTGTAAACTGCAAGTTACAATAACTTCTTCCTGGACAGTATCCAGAAGGCCAGGCACATGAACATAATTTTTGTGGCTGCCTAGTGAAGCTAGAACTTCGGTTTTAAGCAAATACAGCTATCACTGCAGGGCATCAACTATGTAAAGTTGAAGAACCGCTTTCACATATGTTGAATCCTCTTAGCAAATAGGGACTTGTTATTCCCATTTTATAGATAAAGATGCTGAGACTCAAGAATAATCAGTGTATATTTTGTATGCACCTAGTAAGTGGTATGTCTTAGCTTCAAACTTCAAGCTGACTCTTAAGTGCCCATCACTTCAGTAAAGGAGCCTGCCAAAAGAAGTCAGTTAATTGCCATAATAATCATAAAAAACAAGCAAACACACCTTCCCCCAAATCATGGCATGATTATTCTTTATGTAATAAGTGGGGATGCAGTATGATATTATGGAGTTCAACAATGGGTAGAGCTTAAACTTATTAGCAAGTCATAAGCGGCCTGATCCTGTGTAAATTTACCTGTAAAATGGGAATAATAACAGGCCTAACCTGCAGGGTTGTGAGGATTTTATAAAAGAATGTAGGTATTCTATTTATATGAAATGTTCAGAATAGGCAAATCCATACAGACAGAAAATAGACTGGTGGTTGCTTAGGGTTTGAGGCAGGGAGATGGAAGAAAATGAAGAGTTGCTAATACCTATGGTGTTTCTTTTGGGGGATGACGAAAATGCTCTAAAATTGACTGTGGTGATGATTGCACAACTCTGTGAATATATTAAAAACTATTGAATTATATAGTTTAAACAAGTGGATCATATAGTATATGAATTTAAAAGTAATTAGCTGTGCTTAGTACAATGCTTGACACAAAATAAGTGCTTTATAAATATTAGTTTTTGTCACTATTGTTTTGAGGCAGAGTACTCTTCTCCCTGAGCAAAAAACTAGACTCCACCCTGTAAGTGAGGCGTGCCCATGTGTCTGGGTTCTGGCCAAAGGAATACGAGTTCTTGCCAATGTAATGGAACAGGCCTGGCCCATAAAAACATTCTCCTCACAAGTCTCCATGTTCTCTTTCCCTCCCACTAGCTGGATTCAAATGAATCTTTTGACCTTGGAAGCTACATGTTGAAGACGGAGGAGCCACAGCTTAGAAAAAGCCAAAGTTCCTGAAACACTGCCCAGAGGAGAGTTGCCCACTGTCCAAGAAGACCAGTTTTAGACTTTAGGAGAAACGGAATAAGGTTCTAAATGTTTATTCATTTTGAGATTTGACTGTAACAACTATTAGTATTATCTTAACTAATGCATTATTATCAGTTTTAACTCTTCCAAATTAAGGAGAAACTTCCACCCTTGTCATGTGTCTGAAATAAATTGACTCTGATTGGCTGACCATGCTGGGGCTGCGGTCCTGAGAGCACACAGGAAAAATTGTCTGGTGAATGTGACCATTATTTTAGTACTGTCAAATGGTCACTGGACAGTTTGGGGAGAGTAGGCAGCTTCTAATTACCTTTCTGAACTTGGGGAAGTTGCGTCCTTGTTTTGCCTCCAGTCCCTTCAGGAAGAGCCAAATGAACAGCAGGCCACATGCAATCAAACCGCGCACAGCAGCAGGGTGTGGAGGCAGCACGGGCAGCTCTGCGCCTGCTGTTCCATGCTTCCCCCTGCTCTTCTTTGTGGAGGATAACACACCCTGTTCTCTCCCCTTTTCATAAACGGGAAAACGACACATTACAGATACGACCCAATCAGATTACATATCTTCCTTGCTCAGTGCTTTCTAAAGCAGTATCCTTCATTCTTTAAATGGAGAAGGCAAAGAGAGCTATTAGCTCTCCCGGTGAATAACGCCAAAATATGTAATTGCTATTGTCTCTCATTCAGAGGATTTGCTGTCAGAAGGAAAAGCTCTGAGTCATTCTTCAGAAAAGGTGAACAGAGGATATGCAACCACAACAAAAAGGTAACACAGCAGAGGGACCAATCACAGCGGGGAGGGTTTCTCGGGTTTGTGAGCTCCTTCCCTCGAGCAAACGTGTCAAATTGAGCCACCAGTGCTTTCCCGGGCTTTCTTGCAGGTGGACACCATGAGGTCTAACGGTCATGAAAAGTAAAAGTGCACTTGGATCTTATGAAAATGGCTGGTGATTCCTGAGTATTTATTGTGAAGCCCTTTTACACAGCTTGTTTAATCTTTTTGACAAGGTTATTACGTAAGTATTGCTATTAGCCCCACTTAAAAGATATCGAAACTGAGGCTTGGGGAGGTTAAACAAAGCAGTGTCCCCATGATCACACAGGGAGTAAACAGCAGAGCTGGGACTCTAACTGGGAACTGAGGGATGCTAAAAAACTACCTCACTAACGACCATACCCTCGAAGGACTCCAAACAAATGGAATGCGTTAGCAAGGTAAATGGTTCCAGTGGAGAACCCAGGATGCCCCAAGCCAAAATGCTTACCCTTGCGTAGACAGAATATCCTACCAGACTGCCTGTGCTCAGCATATTAAGTGCCCAAGAGAATAATGAAACTGATAAGAAAAGGGAAGAACAAAGGCCATTGTCCTGGGCCCCAGAGACTGGCCTGCCTGAACATGATTCATAGTCATTCACTGACTCAGACCTCACAGATTTTGAATATCAGATCATCGCAGGTAGAAATGTAAACTTCCAGATAGAAAGCACATCTTCTTGTTGAAAATAGCTTCCTTCCCCCAGCACAAAGTTATGAAGAAAATAAATAGTCTGAACTTCTCTCTGCTTCCGATTTGCCAGGAAGCCTTTTTTTCCTTCAACCTCACAGTCCCATTGTTTCTGTCATTTCTTCTTAGCATGCTCTATTTAAACCAGATGGAGCAGTAGCATTTTGAAGCATGTTCTGAACCCAGGGGACACGCATCATAAATAAATAAACAAATGAACAATTCAGCAATTGGTAAATCAGGCAGGAATGAGTTTAGTAACTGAGCTGGAAAAATAGCTGAAAATTTACTCCGCGGTGAAAGATCTGAATGTGACCCAAGTTCTCTTCACCTACCACGTAACCACGCTGACTCCTTTCAGCAAACTGGGACTGGAGAGCAGCAACGGGGAGGCAGTGACAAAGGGCTTCAGAGAAATATTCATGGCCCTCTGCCCACTTTATATGACCAATGTGCTGATACATTATCCCACGGTTGCTGTGAAATATTTGTTCACCACCTATAAAAGCAAGACATTTTCAAGTGCTAGTTTTCTTTAAATATATTCTCTTTCCTTTAAATCTTACATAATTCAACTATCATCCCATGTGAGGCTTAATTTAAAGAAAACCATAAGTTGAGTTAATTCACTGTGAAGGGTTATGGAAGTTATATTTATTCCAGAGAGTCAGCAGCAGTGCAATGGAGTGTCTGTCATATGCCTGACCTAGTGCCAGGTTCTGGGAACACAAACATGAAGAAGGCCCAGTCTCTGCCCTAAAGAAGTTCGTGGTCTCCTAGGAGAGAGACGTCTGCACAGACTAAGTGAAAGACGTGTTACAGGTATCAAGACAGAAGAAAGTGTCTGAGGTGTTTAGCGATTAGCTCTAATGAAGGAGGAAGTGAGTGTAGGGAGGGGAAGAGGATAGAGATTGCGGGTCAGTAAAGGAGTCCCCTGTCTATCTACCTGCAAGACCCAAGAGGCTGTTAACCAAGAAGAGGTTGATCTGATGGTCTGGGTAGAAAGGACAGGAAGAATGGGAATAGACACACAGTGGCGTGAAACAACTTGAAGTTTATGGTCACTGTTGACCCTTGAACCTAGCTGGGAAACAGACTCTGAGGAACAGAAATGAAAGGCAGACCTGGAAGTCAGGGGGTGAATCATTTGCTGCCGTGTGGGTCATGGGACTCTATCCCATAGCCCATGGGAACCTCTGAAAGACTATAAACAACGGAGCGAACATGATCTGATTTGCACTTTAGAAGATCACCTTGGCAACCATGTGGAGGATGGACTGGAGGTGTTGAGGCTGGGAGCGGAGAGAACAGTCAGGAGGCGATTGCAGCAGTCCAGGTGGGAGGGATAGGGCCTGATCTTAGATGGCAGCAGTGGGGATGTAAAGAAAGGGAAGGAGGACAGATGTTAAGAAGGTAGAAATCTGGTCTGGAGTTAATGAAATCTGGATTCTGGTCCTAGCTTTGGCATAATCTCTTTATGTGACCTTAGACAAGTCCTTCCTTTTCTGGATCCTGTCTCCCAACTTGTCAGGTGAGAGAGAGACATTTTGTGGTTTTATGAGACAGCACTTAATACATATATCTGGTTGTTTTTACTCATTCTTCAGATGAAACAAGAGATCATTCACTTTACTTTAAACAAAGAAGACTTTTCTGTGGGTAAGGCCCTATAATGGGTGTTCCATATAAGAGCAATAAGACATGCTCTTTGCCCTCAAAGAAATCATAGTCGGTGTTTATAACATTTTGGATTGCGAGGAGAAAGTAGAGAAGTCTGGTTCTACTCTTTCTACTTAACAATCCAAAGTGCCTTGAATAGTGCTTAGCCTATTGTAGGTGCTCAAAAAATGACCAATTGAAATGAACAATACTAAATTTGTTACTGAAAGAAAGAAAATGAAGTTAACTCTAAAATAACAAATCTTTGACATTTAATTATCTAAAGAATAGACTAAGGAAAGATTACTTTTATGTAAGAAGTCATAAGTAATTAATCAAACCACAGGCAACTGGCTTGTTGTAATACTAATTCAAACAAGATTTCCAAGCAGGTCTCCATTCCCAAAGTCTTGGGAAGCAGATGGCACCTAATTTGCTTCAAGCAGCATTTGGTTGGCCATACTTTGTTCTTTAAGCCAGGGTAAGTTTAGTTTTGGGAGCTCTCCTTAAGAGAAATTAACCTCCAACTTTTTAAATACAACAAACCGATCTGTTTATAAACATCTAGACTGGAAAGGCCATATTTGGGAATGTTGTTGCTTAAAAAGAAATAGAAAGTCTTGGTGGAATAGGAGGGGAGACTCTACTAGCAACCCGACTGAAAAAAGTTGCTGACTTGGCAGATGAGATAATACACATAAACACCTTTAAAAAAAAAAATTAAAGGTGCTAACAATACAGGTGGGATTAGAAAAGAACATGCACCGCATTGTGATATTTTTTCATGAACAGAGTGGCCCAGAATATTGCGATCACTGCTGGTAAGAATTATGACATTTAATTTCCAATTTTTGTCCAGTAAGAAATGACTCAAAAAGACTTGTAATAGGTTTGGCTCATGGACTCTGAACCCTGTCATAGGCCAACTTGGTAAAACACAATGATTTCATTTCACAAACAAGCTTTTGATAACAGGCCAGCTTAGTTGTCATCCACCTCTGCCACTTACTGACTGTTACAAGCTTGGGCAAGCCACTGAGCCTCACTTAAGGGTCAATCCCACCTGTAAATGAAGACAATAATGCCTATCTCATAAGACTGTGGTGAGGCGTACTTGAGATTACGGATGTAAATAGCTTAGTGCATTGCCGGCTTATGACAAGTATGGTAACTATTACTATCACAATTAGTTTTGCTGAAAGGGAAGTGTTCTTTCCAAAATTGGCTACAAAACTTGTTTCAAACATTTTTGAGACTGAAATAATAAAATATATAGATGATGGATTTGCAGAAATGGCAGTGGGTGTTTCATTTGAATATAATTGTAATGTGCAGAAGAACATAGCAGCATCTTGTGCCAATCATGAAACTTTTCTCATAGTAAAATTATTTTGTGAGTGAACCTGAAATATATGTTCAGTGTCTTACTAAATATGTACTTTCATGTGCCATTTGGTAAAGTGGGTCTCTTCTGAATGTTACTTGCTGATATAATATAAGGAACCCTAGCCTGGAAGGACCTTGATTTGAATCTTACCTTTATCATTTAATGACTGTAAGCTCTGACAAAACAAAAACTTTCTGAGCCTTTGTTTCCACGTCCAAAAAATAAGGATAATAATTGTACTTACAGTTTACATGCTTTGGAAAGAATTTCATTAGATAATAATGATAACAATAATAATAATAATGATATCTTTACTGAGTTCTTGCCATGTGCCAAGCTCTGGAAGCCTCTACTAAATTATCTTACCCTCACTACATCCCTATGTGGTTTTTGTAAAGTCAGGGTCTACAACCAAGAGCTCAGAACCAGTGAGTGAGGTGATTTAATAGGCAGAGGGCTGCTAAATGATAGCCGAAAATATCAGTA
Source organism: Indri indri (assembly GCA_004363605.1). NCBI lineage: Eukaryota > Metazoa > Chordata > Mammalia > Primates > Indriidae > Indri > Indri indri. The sequence goes on along the minus strand of RJWJ010022306.1, from coordinate 15,281 downwards.
GCTCTTGCTGCATTAGAGATAGCTGAGTCTTTGACAGGTGAGGGGCAGGCCACTAACAGAGGTCTAGCAGGGGCAGGAAAAATAGTTCTGAATGTACACAAACATCAGAAACTTCGGGACCTGAAGTCATGCCTCATGTTTCCAAAGCTTATCACAAACAACTACTCCAAAATGTCTATCTAGTGCAGACATCTAAAGGGCCCCAATAAAAGCAAACATGAGCAGAAGGATAAAAGCCCCAAAGATGTCAAGGGGGTTGAAAAGGATGGAGAGAAGAAAACAAAGAATGTCAACCTGCTCTGCTCCAAGCAGTACCACAGGAGGTGTGAAAGGAAGCAGAGCAGAGGGCTGCTGGACTCGTGTGTGTGCGTGCGTGTGTGTGTGTGTGTGTGTGTGTGTGTGTGTGTGTGTTGTGCCCTTTATGTCTTTGTCAGATAATCTTCAGATTTCTGTGGCCTTCAAGAGCAGAGGTAGGGGACATAGAAGAATTTTCTCTCTTTCTTGTGACTTTAAGAATGTTATTTAACTTCTGGGCCTGGTTCCATCTTTAAAATTGGGATGATAAAACTTTGTCTCAGTTTACATTGGGGTACCATGCACTTGTAGGAAAGAATAGAGAAGCTTTCTATGTACTGATATATGAAGATCTCTAAGACACCTCATTAAGTAAAAAACTTGTGCAGAATAGAGTGTATAGGATGCTCCTTTAGTATGGAAGAAAGGGGGTAGTAATTACCTGTTTATCTATCTATCTATACATGTGTATGTATGTAATTTGCTGTATTTGTAAAGGAAACTCTGGAAAGATACATAAAAACCTAAAAATAATGGTTAGTTATGTGAGGTAGATGAAGGTAGGAGAGGAACAAAACTTCTCAATAAATGCCTTATAAAAATCAAATATTTAAATTAATTTAAATAACAAAATTAGGATAGCAATTAGTGCATATCTCATAAGGTTGTTTTGAGGAGTAAATGAAATAATGTATTTAAAGAGCTTAGCATGGGGTTTGACACACAGTAAGCACTAAATACATATCAGTGGGGTTTTCGTCTCTTTTTGAGAAAGAGAGTGGGAAGGCACACTTCCTCGACCTTGACTTTCTGCTCTAGGGCCAAAGAGAGCTGGAGACAAGTTGCAGGAGGCTGGCGCTGGGCTCTGATTGAGGCTTAAGGAGCAGAGAGGCCAAGATGATCTCTAGTTTTCTCCTAGGACATCCAGCCCTATTCCCAGGGATTTGAGACAAAATACCCACCTAGAAAAAAAGATGGAGCCTTTAACTCAGGAAACTGAACACAATGGATAAAAGGGTATGGAAAGGCAGAAAGCTGAAACACCACATAGACTAAATCCATCCCTGACTCCAAGAGTTTGAAATGATTTTAAAACAAGAATGTCTCAGAACAAAGTGAGAAAAGATGAACAGATGCCAATGAAATGTCATTTTCTTTCACTGTGTTCCTAAAAAAAGCTTCAATGTCCTTAAAGCATATATCTCAGGGGATTAATTGGAAATGCCACAATAGAATGAGAATAATAAAAATAAGAAACCCTTTATATAGTCACAAAATTAATAATCTACATTTCCTTTGCTCCATCTGCATCAAAAAATACAAAAGGTAAAAAATTACAATGAATCTGACTGTACGGATATTGCAACTCGAACAATTGCTCTAGTATTGCCTGTTTTACTTAGGATTATGCTAAGTGACTGACAAAATAAAGACACTAATTCTTTTAGTTCTTTTGGAACTGAAACATACAGCATTTGTAATACAGAAAAGTATCGTTTTGGGCACTCGTTGGGGAAATAGCACACAACAGGATGTCGTGGCTTTGTTAGATGCTCCTCTAAGCAGGTTCTATAAAAGGAGGAAGCAGGCAGGAGTCTGGGAGATGGTGATGAGGCTCCCTTTGTGTAGCTGCCATATCGTTAGCTACGGTAGTTAAAATTCCAGCTCAGAAAGTAGACAGATCTGAGCACAAATTTTGTCAATCATTAGTTGAGCAACTTTGGCAAGTTATTTAACCTTGCTGAACTTCAATTTCCCATCAGTAAAATGGGGATTAATATAAACCTTACCTTATATGGATGTTATGAGGAGCAAAAGAGATAATATATTTAAGATGCTTCCAACAGTGCCTGGGATATAGTAGATATTCAGTAAATATCAGCCCTTATCATTACGATCTATCTTTTCATTTATTCATCCATCCACTAAACCATCATTTAGGGATCACTTCAGGCCAACTTTTGGGTTAGGCAAAGAAAATCCAGGAAGAATAAGACATAGTCCTTGTACACAAAAAATTCTCAGCTGAGCAGGGGAAGATAAACAAAAGAAGGCAATATATGGAATTGGGGATGCTATGACAGAAATCAACATTTGTTATACTGAGGCATAAAGAGGGAGTGGTTTGTTGCATTACATGAATGAGGAAGGGACATGATAGAGGAGCTGATGCATAATGAAGAGCTTGAAATGTGTGTATATGATACATTCAGGACAAAAGCAAGGGGAAGGGCACAAACACTGGATACCCAGGAATGGTAGGGAGGGGCAGGAAGTCTTGCATGGTTGGGCCTTGTGATGAGTGAGCCCACCTGAGCGGTAAGGCTGCAGAGGGCCAGGAGCCACATCACATAGGGCTGAGTATACAACGAAGTTTCTGTAATTTGGTGAGTTTGACAAATCAACTTCAATTAGAAGTTGCGAGATAGCATTGTCCAGCCAGGGACATGTACTGAGGATGCTCTACATTATTATGATAGGAAGATAATTTTGTACTTCCTTTGCTAGCCTTACAAGATATCTGCTGAAAGAGTGTCTTGACTGATTTTGCCAGAACTTACCATCTTTGCAAATTCAGTGTTAGCTTGGGATAAGGACATGTCAGCAAATTCCCCCCACTCCCTACTTTTTTCTGCTTTCATATTTTCCCTTGAACAGGTAGCTTGCTTCAGTACAAAAGTATTAACAGTGTCAGTATTGGTTTAAAAAAATGTTTAATGGGATATGGTGAAATGAAGAAGATACAGACACATACAGTTTCAAATGTCTTCTGCTACTTAACAATGGTGCGAACTTGGAAATTTTTTTTTTCCCTTGTGAATTTCAATTTTCTTATCTATAAAGAGGTAGAATGTGACATATTTCATGGAGTGTTGAAAAGAGTAAATGGAATAATTAATGCTAAGTATCTACTACTAAGACTGACACAGTTCCACAAATGGTGGCTGTCATTGCCCATGAAGGTGAAGTAGGTGATTTGGACGGCAGCCATGGGAGAGAGAAACCCAAGTCTGTTAGGGCAGAAGGAAGCCAGGTGTGGGTAGAGGCGGAGAAAGCTAGGGCAGCTTGCACTGCTAAACTGTGCCATGTTCTGGCAGTGCTGGACCCGGAGACGGCTCCAATTCCTGTGTGTTGAACCAAGGTTGGAGACACTCTGATCTCTCCCTCTCCCCAGTTCACATGAAAATTTTCCCTAGCTAGGTTGAGGTTTATGGACCAATAAAGGAACCAAAGTTTCCTTTCAGAAGTTTCAAGTTACTTCAGGTCTCTAGAACTGGAGGAGAAAGAGATGCTAACATATGAAACTTGCTAAATACAAGAAATTTTTCTGTAGTCCATGCAAAAGTTCTTAGGAGAGGAGGTGATAGAAAGAAAGCAAATACACTCTGTGGGTAAAGAATTTCAGTTCTTCCCAAATGCACTATAAATGATAACACAAGGATACATCAATCCAGTCCCCAGTGGGGAGAACACATTATCCTCTATGATACATCTGTGTTGTTCAAGCACTTCACAGACAAAATTGAACTCTCATATAGCCCTAGGAAAACCACATGCTTTTGCCTTTTAACCCAATATCTTTGACTGGTAAAAGCTCATTACCTGTAGCCCGCAAATGTGATTATAATGAAGTTCACCTACAATGGAATGTAAAGGGAATCTCTCTTGACACATCACAAAAATTCTGTAATCTGGATCCTGTAAACCCACTAAAATGAAAAAATAGTGACTGGCAAACAAAATGGAATGTTATTAACCTAGATACTTCAATTGTAATGTTTAATGTCAAGCGTTAATGGAATAGTACACATAAAAATTTCGTAAAAATTTTTTTCTTTACATTTCAAATAATTTCCCTTTCCTACGCCATATTAAAAAGCTTGGCTTGTTAGACAAAAAGTCTGAAAGGTCACATAAATAACCCGTAACAAACTAACCAAATATTCATCATGACAATGTTGTTTAAAGTAGTGAAAAATCAGAAACGACCTAAAAGTTTAAGAATGGCAAATTGGCTAAGCCAATAGTGTCACATCCATATAATGGAATCTTAGATTGCTCTAAAATTTACTTTTACCAAGAAAAAAAAAAAAGAAGTAATGACATGAGGAAACACCCACAAAACATAAAACATTATTAAATGAAAAAGGAGGTTATCAACTACTAAATACGATTCCAATTTTACAGGATGTAGAAAAAAAGTAAAGATCTATAACAAAATCAAGCTTTTTTTTGATCATTTCCTTATGCATTTTTGTAATCTAAAAATTCCCTATGAAATAATCTTTTAATTCCCCCTATTCCCTACTTTTTGTTTGTTTTTTTTTGCTTACATATCTTCTCTTGAACAGGGAGTTCACTTCAGTACAACAGTATAAAAAGATTAACAGTGTCAGTAGTGGTTTAAAAAAAAATATATTAATGGGGTGTGGTGAAATGAAGAGGGTACAGACACATTTTCAAATGTCTTCTGCTACTTAACAATGGTGTGAACTTGGGAATTTTTTTTTAATCTTCGTAAATCTCAATTTTCTTGTCTACAAAGAGGTAGAATGTGACCTATCTCATGGGGTGTTTAGAGAAGTAAATGGAATAATTAATGCTAAGTATGTAGTGCCAAGACTGACACACTTCAGTAAACTTTGGCAGATAGTAGAAATGTGGAAAAGAATGCATCTGAAAACATGAAAAACTTTGTCCACATTAAAAATAACATTTGTAACATATTTTAAATGACATTGCTAAATGCTTATGCTATAATGTAACTGACATGAATCAAGATAGGAAATTATACATATAATATGACCTGTCCTATGTATTTCATGTGCAGAAATAGGACCGAGATAAAGTAAGCAAAAGAATCAAATCAGTGGTTGCCTCTGGATAGTAGAAATTGTCAATCGTTTCTTCTATCCATTTTTTTTACATGCTTCCACATTTTGCAAAGTTTCAGCAATAAACACATAATACCATTAAATCAGAGAAAAATAGTTATTTTTTAAAAAGATATAATTCAAAAAAAAAGAGATATAATTCAGCAGGAAAAAGAATGAACTTAACTTTATGTATTTATTTTTTTGAGACAGATTCTTGCTCTGTTGCCCCAGCTAGAGCACTCGCATCCTCATAGTTCACTGCAACTTCAAACTCCTGGGCTCAAGCAATCCTCCTGCCTCAGCCTCCCGAGTAGCTGGAACTACAGGCATGCACCACTGCACCTAGCTAATCAGTGTTTCTTTCTTTCTTTCTTCTTCCTTCCTTCCTTCCGCTGGGTCTCACTCTTGCTCAGGTGCAAGAACTCTTGAACTCTTGAGCTCTAGTGATTCTCCCACCTCAGCCTCCCAGAGTTCTAGCATTACAGGCATGAGCCACTGTGCCCCACTGAACTTGAATTTAAAGTCACTGAAATATTGTCATACTAACTTAACTTCTGACCCTCTAAATCCAAGTCTATTTTACTCTCCAAGAAAAAAAATCCTATATCAATTAAGGTAGAAACATTCACAGTTTCTACTTACCTTTCATTAGTTTATTTTTAAATATATTCCATTAAAAGATTTGTGGATTCCCTGGCAATGAATTCTCTTTGTGAAAAAACCACATGGACTCAAAAGCATATGAAGGCTTATTTTGCATGGATCTTGAAAAACTAGATTTAATGTTTGGATGGCAAAGGAAGGGGAAGGCAGATTTGCAGGCACTGTACAAACCGACAAAAATTTCAACTTAAAAATTATACAAAAAATTTAAAATCAACAAAATTTTTACTTAAAAATTCGTTCAACAATATTTATTAAGCTCCTATTCCATGTCAGGTATTGCTCTAGGTGCCAGGGATATAGAAGTGCCTGCACATCACACTGGTGACAATGTATTTCTTTCACAGGACATACTGAAGCAGTGGCTGAATGACCACTTGGCAAATATAACACAGAGAAATCCAAATATGTGAGGTAGCAATGCTCTAGATGTCCCATTTCTTATCCTGGAAACCTCTCACTCCCTTCCACTTCCATAATCCCCTAGAAAGCAGAGCCTGATTCAAAGGCTTGCAGTAATTTATTCAAAGGTTTACATGTGATAATCATTATAAGCAGAGATTCCCCAGGAAGAGGAATGAGGAACCAGGGAGAGTAAGGAAGGAGAGAAAGGCAATACAAGGATGTATCATCGAGCTATTCACTGTTGCGGGCAACTGGAACTCACTCCTACCTGGACCAGAAGAGGAGCATACATAATGTATTAATAATTCAGAACTATACCTAAGGAATGAGGAGGAGAGCCTCTATCAGTCAGTTTTCTTCCCCTCCAATCATCCAGTTGCCACATGGGGTGTCGACACCCTTGCACTTCCAGTTTTGTGCATGCCAAAGTGGTGAGTGGACTCCTGGGCAGAAAGCAGACGCAGGTGTGGCAGATGAGGTAAGACGGTATCAGTTACACCTGCATGAAGCAGGTTGCCGTAGCAACGCCTTGAATTAGTTTGGCAGAAAAGACAGGCTGAGTGCAAGAGGTGACACCTCCCTTAAGATTCCTCTAAGCCATATGAAGGCATGATAATAACAACAGTAACTAACATTTATTGAGCAAATATAGACACTTTACACACATTTTATCACTTAATCCTCAAAATCAAGTTTCTATTTCTGTGTCTGTCTTTGACCAGAGTTCCTTGAAGGCAGATATCGCGTCTTACTCCTGCTTTATCTCCAGCACCTAGCAGTGTATGACATGTAACAAGTGCACAGTGCTTCTAAGACTGGCTGAGTGTCCATTCCCCTCAGTGGATCAGTGACTTTCTGTCGTATGGGCTTGGGTTAGAGTTCCATCTTTGATTCTTGTTATATGATCTTGAGACAACTATGTAATAATGTTTTTTAACCCACAGTTTTCTCATTTGTAAAAAGGCATGACACTAATTGTATTCCATTATAGGGTTGCTATGAAGATTACATGAAATATATTTAAAAGCATTCATCGTTAGTACCTGGCACATGGCAAACTTGCAATAAATATTAGCTATGATGATAATTTTATACTGTTTGTGTTTATGCTATATTTAAAGTTCCTAAACTAGATCCAAGGACCTTTGGAATGTCGATGGTGGCACATACGGGAAAATCTCTAGAACACAACGTACCTAGTAAAGGGACAGTACCTGGCACAGTGATGTTCGATAAATATTTGTTCAATGTTAAATGAAACAATGATCCATGTCTGATTTTGGCAAGAATCACCGGCCCAAATGCTGAAAATAGGTAAATATATTATAGGTTGCTAACTAACTAACATTTGCCAGTGAGCAAATATCAATGGCCCAAGTTCTGACTATAAATGAAGGGGAGAAAGAGCTCTGTAACCTATAGAAGATGTGAAGCCATAAAATAAGGCCAGAAATTTGGGAATTAATCTACAACATGATCGCAAATTTAATACTTGGCTTTATGTGCTTCCCAAATTTAATATTTTGACCATGTTATATGGTCAAAATTTGTTGTAATATGTTCCACTATTTTCTTTTTTGTTTTTATTACAGTTATGTATTTCCTTGAAGTACTATATTTTCCTTATAATACTTGTTTATCTAATACTATTTAATTATAATAGTATCTAAATTTAATTCTGCAGACTGAAGGATCTATTGTGGAATCATTTTTTTTGATGGAATGTGGAGCCCAGGTAGTGAGAAAGAAATTAGGTGGTAGAAGATCAATGCCCAAGGCTGTGTGGAAACAGTGAGCATTGTCTTTGGATCATGAGAGAAAGACCTGGTTTACAACCCAGCTCTGCCACTTACTAGTTGGAAAAATTATTTCCTTCTTGTTTGAGTCTGTTTTTCATAGTCTCGATATGAGGTGCCCATTTCCCTGACTTCACCTGCTGATTTATTGGAAGAACACAGCAGAGTGCCTGGTGTGTGATGTATATTTAATCCATGCTGGTTCCTTTCCTCTCTTAAAGGTAAGAGATAAGTGAGAGTCCTAGGGTAGCTGCCAATAATATTCATTCTCTCAGGCCCCCTTCTCAATCTGATCAAGCAACTCCTCATGAAGAAAGAATCTTTCTGAAAGGAGAAAAAAGTTCTCAAATCAGAATGCCTAGAACCAAATTTTGCAAAATAATTTCTATTTAAAAACAAGACTGCTCTATTAAGCCACAAACCACATTGTAAAGTTCGCTTAACTCAGCTTGCTTTCTGGCTAACTAATCTGGGCAGACTTTTAAATCATATTGGCTGGAAGATGAATATGGTGTTTCATTACAATCATTAAAATTACCACCCTGGTGTTGGCAATATTCTTTAGGCTGCCCAGGATGCTTAGTGGCTGAGCAGTAAGTCAGAAGTTTAATTTAGCTTTCTGAGCATCTGCAGCTTTTGTTTTTAACAAAGAACTTCAGGTTACGTAACTGTCTCGGTTCTGCTTCAGAAGGTGAACCTTGACTCTCCAAATTAACTGTTGATACAGGTCTTAGGAAGCAGAGGTTGATGTACCTGGAAGCTATTTCCCTCAAATCATTTGGAAGGTAACAATGACACCTGACCTCCCTTGGCGCTTGGCAGAAGAAGGCAGGAGAAAGAAGGTTCTGAGCATAAGTAGGTAGTTGTTGAAATGACAGATACAGCCTCTAAAACTCAGGCTAGGCTTTCTTTTCCCAACCTCTTTCTAGCTTTACGCTACTGCTGCACATACTCCATTGGATTGGTCTGTTTCCCTCTTACCAATCACTGTTGTGAGTGGGCATTTTGTGGAGGGTTTTAGAGAAAGGTATTAAACAAAAGGGAAAATGTAATATGATGAAAACGGGGCTCCTGGGAGCACACGAAAGCAAATGAGAGAGGAGTATGAGGTTAGTACAGTGTCCTGAACTGTTCCATTTAACACATATGAAATCAGGATTGAATTAACTTCCATTCACTCAAGGAGAAGACACATAAAGCAGACAATTTAAGTGTAAGTTAGTAAGTGCTAAGATGGGCAATTCTTAGGAAGACATAGCAGGGGTATTGGAGGAGAGAAGGGGGTAATCAAAGACTAATTAACAACAATAAACAGTTCATACAACATGTTTCTATTTGCAGATAATCAAAGGTTGTAACTGGTAAAAGGACAGTCATGTAGTTAGTACGACATGGAAGACATTCAAGATTTAGTTTTCTATTTAAATTTTCTGACTCCAAATCCTGAGTATGTTTCCAGTAGTGACAAGAAGATGAAGGCATGTAGAATGGTTTAATATCAATATACTCTGGAAAAAACCCTAAATGTAATATAGTAATATACCATGCTAATGACTATCATTTATAATACTAATAAACATAACTAATTTTTATGGAACACTGACTGTATGCTAAGGACTGCACTAAACACTTATCATAGACTATCTCATTTATTCTAACAACCACCTTTGACAAATGCGATTCCTGATGCTCAAGTTAGGTGACATGCCTAAGGCCCCACACAAGCAGAGCATGAGCATGCCTGACTATAAAACCAGAGCCTCCACAGTCACTAACTCCCTTATTGAATTGATTCAAAGTCAGGTACGCATATGTTGTCTTGTACACACATGGAGAACTAGATAAAGATGACAACTCAGCAAAGGCCAACATGTCACTGATTAGCTAGTTAAAGGGAGATCACATGGGACAGTGTCTGCAGATGCTATGACCACTCTGGTCAGTGGAGGCACTGCACTGCTCAAGGTTAGTCAGATAACCAGCCTCCCAGTGTTTCTCCTTATTTAGATGTCTCTGTGGCATCATTTGCTGCAAAAGGAGGTCTTCCCGGGTAACAGGATGACGTCTGTCTGTGATTTGACGTCAAGTGAGTCATTGGACTGTCATCATGCAGCAGGCACCTTGGCGCAGATCAAGTTCACCCTGTAGGAGCCTTGCAAGTTTCCTGGTGAATTTTATATTTATTCTGAAGTAATTACACGTGGCAACCTGGTCTGACTAATATCGATGTGCAACCAAGATAAGTGCCCAGCTAGCCAGCTTTTGCAGTTTTGAAGAAAGTTGTAGGCAGAAAAACATAATTGGACACTAAGATGAAGGTCACCGTGAAAATACCATGTCTAGACTAAGAGCACGGGTGTTTTCATTGCCTGCCTTTGCATTAGAGTTTACAGGGAGCCTTGCTAATCAATGTGTGCTCCAGGGGCAAAAGCAGCAATAGCAGCAGCTCACCTAAGAGCTTGTTAGAATTATTTTAGAAGCCCTGATATAGAATGTATGCATTTTTACTTTAAAGAATTTATTGTTTAGTAAATATTTGTTTAATTGCAAACCTAATTAACATATAAAAAGGAAAAGATTATTGAATACACTAGATTTATCATATTAATTACATAATGCTTTCACATGTTTTTACACTTTAATCCTTTAAACAGCTTTTAAAATCTTATCTGTCTTCTTACTGATAAGGAAATTGTCCAAAGAAGGTAAAAAGGTCTAGGAAAGAATTTGAACCTGGGCATTCAAGCTCTAGATCTCAAAATTTTCCCTGTAAGTCACACTATGTCATTAGATGAATTCAGAATCCGGTTATTTTAACCTGGAGCAGTCAGAAAAGGGAGGACTTGAACTGAGATTGGAAGAATGTAGTAGAAATATCAGGAACACAAATACTTGGAGAAAGGCATGAGAAAGTATTTTTCAGAAGGCAGAAAATATTTAGATGTGGGTTTCTTGTCCCCATATGAGCAGCAGGAAGAAAGAATGAAATGATGATAGAAACCAGATCACGGAAGGCCTGAAAACTAGGCCAGAGGGTTAGGCTCTTTGGTAACTCACGGAAAGAGTGGCATAAGGAATATATTTTTATAAGATAAATTATTCCAGTTTTGTTCATTAATCTTTTATTGTAGATTTTAATATGCAATGGAAATATACTTTTAAAATAGGAGATGAATAAATTCCAAAAAACATTTTAGCAAACTCTCTCTACACTACTGCACTGTGGCAATTGCACCATCTGTAATTCTGCACCTGCTTTGTCAACGACTGGCTGTATCCCAGGAGACCTGACTTCACTGTTTTCTCACTGAGGAATACAGTCTTTGCCAGAGCACTTGAGAATGTGCAAGGATGAAGAGAGCATTGGCTAGGAACACAGATGTCTTTTGAGCAGAGCATTAGGTGGATGATTCATCTCTAGAGTATCAAGAGTGTGTAGTAAGTAAAGTTGCCAGAGTGGACCTGATGATATACTATTAGGTCAATGTTGTGTAAGTGGTGCATGTTTTTCTAGTAAGGGTCACATAAACGAAACAACTCAATTTCTAAGTAATTTCTTAACAAAACAGAAATTGTTGAATGTTGTTTAAGAACAGAAAACACAAGTGTAACTATAAATTCTAAAATATATCGGTTTAATATTATGCAAAGATTAAGAAAAAGAGCAGAGGAAGAAGAAGAACAAAAGGAAAATTGAGGAAGAAGAGAAGAGACTAAAATGTAGGCAGATGCAGATGAAATGGGGAGAAAAGATAAAGAAGGAGTTAGAGGAAAAGAAGGCGTGGTGAGGAGACAGCTTCTCGAGGGTTAGCAAGCTTTTTTATACGCATTATCTACTTTGATAATGATCTAACTCCAAGTGGTAGATATACCCATTTCAAACATAAGGAAACTAATACTAATTAGTTAATGCTTAGAGATTAACTGATTTGTCTAAGGTCACACTGATGGTAAGTGGAAGAGCTGGAATCAAACATTCAATCCATTCAAACCCAGGAGGTATTGAAGTGAATGTCAGTCAGAAGCCATACCGGGTTACGTAACCTCTCTAACACTAACATCTGTTTCTTCATCTGAACAATGAGGTAGTACTTGTAAAGCTGCTGGATACAGTAAGTTCAACGAGTAATAGGTATCATTATAGGAGCCTTTCGAAAAGGATCAGTTCACTTAGTGCTGATAATTACAATTCTAACTCTTTCCCTCTGGTTCCAAGTATAAGGATCCAAAGCCATCAGGAATCCTTGGTGTTTTGGCAAGGAACCCTCGGATTCACCAGGCAGCAAACATTCCATATGCTGAATCAAGAATATCTCCTATATATTAATATATGTCCTACTAAGTGGTAAATGTACATAGGTTGCACTGTGAATAATTAATACAGTGTGTATTAAACATAATACATTAAATTTAAGTGTTATATCTATCAACAGAACCTAAAAATACAACTACTCTCAGGTAGTTCAAAAGGGGAGTCTTTGTATTCAAAAAGCCTGGAAACAAACACAAGTGTCATCCTTGCAGTATTCCACACTGAAGAGGAGAGAGGGCGGCCAGCTGAGGCCTACGTCTGACCTCTTCACCTCTTAAACCAGTGATCTCTATCCTTGTCTTCTTAATGATTGTCCTCTGTTCATGCCAGAGAGATGTGATTTTTTCCTAATGGCAAAATTGATCTTGTCTCTTCTTGCTTATAATGATTTAACTGGCCTTGCTACTTTCAGACTAAAAATCAACTCCAACTGGGCATAATGGTCCTTCTGCGATCTGGGCCCTCCCTAACAATCCAGATTCCACCAGATACTTGGCTGAGCTCCCGCCTATTGAACTGCTTTCATTTGCTAGGACAGGCTAAAACCTCCTTCCTGCTGTTCTACTTTTCTTCTTACTCTTCGTTCTCCTTTCCATGCTTTAGGGCTGACTTATTAATATTTCACATCTAAGCTTTGACATTTCTTCTTCAGGAAGGTTTCTCTGCTCATCTCACCAAGCCAAGTTAAGGGTTACTCTCCTAGCAGCCTATCAAACCCCCATAGCATTGATTACATTGCATTGCAATTGTCCCATAGCTGAATTCTGAGCTCTGTGAGGACGGAGACCATGTCTGACTTGTTCTCCAATGTCTAGCACTATGGCTGGCATAAAACATAGCAGGAACTCAATAAAGATCTCCTGAATGCGTTCTTTTTTTTGAAACAGAGTCTCGCTCTGTTGCCTGGCCAGAGTGCTGTGGCATCAGCCTAGCTCACAGCAACCTCAAACTCCTGGGCTCAAGCAGTTCTTCTGCCTCAGCCTCCTGAGTAGCTGGGACTACAGGCATGCGCCACCATGCCCGGCTAATTTTTTCTATATATTTTTAGTTGTCCAGCTAATTTCTTTCTATCTTTAGTTAGAGATGGAGTCTCACTCTTGCTCGGGCTGGTCTTGAACTCCTGACCTGGAGCAATCCTCTTGCCTCAGCCTCCCAGAGTGCCAGGATTACAGGCATGAGCCACCATGCCCAGCCTGCTGAGTGCTTTTGAAAACTCCACGAGTGTCCTATCTCCCAAGGTCGGAGAGCCCAGTTTTTTGTTTTTGTTTTTTGCTTTTTGGTTTATTTTAATTCTCTACAGAAGAAAACCACACATCAATAAATTTATAGTCAGAGCTTCAAGCACAGAGACAAGAGAATGAAGAGAGCAGAGCCATTAAAACAGGCTACAAGGAGCTAGTAGCCCTGGCAGCAAGTGCTGGGGTTTCAGCCAGGTCTCTGGCCCTCAGGCCCTGGCTCTCTCTACCTAGCCAGTGGGATTAATACCAGTTTCTCGTTTTTCATTTCACAAGGACTTCAGGGTTCTACAGTAAGTTTTATAAGGAGCAGGTGATAAAAATCAATCACTAGTTCAATAGGCATTGCTTTAGATATACTGTGTTTTACATGGGCTTTATATGATACTTCTGGTTGGGGGTGCACGAATTGTTCTAAGTCCTCTCCAATTGCTCTTCAAAATATGCCTCAAAAAGAATTAGGTCACTATCACAGATTATACTCATTTCAAAGATAGAAACCTGAAGATCAAAGAGGTCAAGGGATGATTTTCTTTTGTGCACATAACGCGTTTCAGAAAAGGGACATTTTCTTTCTGTAATTCCACTTCTTCTCTTTTGCTCCATCATACAGACTTCTCTCACATCATCGTTAATGCTTTAACGTGTTGAGTTTTTTATAAACACATTAAAGCATTAACAATGCTTCTACTAGATTTTTAAGCTCCTTGAAGGCAGGGTCTAGGTCTTACTTCTCTTTTTGTCCCTAACTTAGAACTCAGAATTGTATACGCGTGCAAGATATGTTACTGAAATGTTTGCCCAACTCTTCTAAATGCTCTGAGAACCATGTTCTTAGGCTTACTGTCAGGCAAACATCCCTGTCTTGTGATTTACTGAAGAGAAATCTCAGCTTCAAAAGAAATAAATGTTTTGTAGTATCCTCCACTTCTCCCCTCTTTTTTTCCCTATTACCTATTCATCTATTAATAGAAGTAAGCCTTCCCCGCTTGATTTTACCAATCGTACACTTCACTTAAACTTCTTCAATAAAATGGAGCTCTTATTTTTTCAAGGAAGTTCAGGGAACCTCTCAACATTAAAAAGTCCTAAATTCTTCCTTTGAAGCTGCAGAGGACATGATTTTCTCATAGCTAGCTCCCAACACCACCACCACCAACACAAATTGAAAAGCAATCCTCCGAAATTTTAAATTTAAATTTAATTCATCTAGTCTAGATGATTTAAATTTTTGCTTTTCCCCTTAATAGTAGAGGACCACTTAAATATATTTTTCAAATAAGTAAGGACTCCTAGATGTTAATCCTAATGCAAATCTGTGTGGGGATTAATGAGTTACTGCCAAATCTTAAAAGTGGCTGGGAGAGAAAGAGGAGCAGCTGAAGGTTTCATAGGGCCTTAGTCACATGGTCCAATAGTAGCAGTTGGAGAAGGAGTAGTGAGGGGAAAACAAAAATAAAAACAAAAGCAACTGTTCAATTAGTCCAGATGGAGAAAAACGGCCCATAAGCTAATTGATTATAGCTATCATGACAGCTGATTACAGTGTCTGCCTGTAACAACACGGGGTGGGGGACGGGGAACTCAACAATACTCATGGCCCTGTTTGGCTGCCTTTCCTTGGTGGAATACCCTGCGAATGGATGATGCAGTGCAGTGCAGCCCCGCTCTGGTCAGAAACAGAATGCACCCAATGATG
>RJWJ010022305.1:12609-27079 GCA_004363605.1 Indri indri | reverse complement strand
TTCTATATATATTTTTAGCTGTCCAATTAATTTCTTTGTATTTTTGGTAGAGACGGGGTCTTGCTCTTGCTCAGGCTGGTCTCGAACTCCTGAGCTCAGAACGATCCACCCGCCTCGGCCTCCCAGAGTGCTAGGATTACAGGCGTGAGCCACCGCGCCCGGCACATGTGACTATTATATAATGTCTTTTCATCTTGTTTTGTTTTACTTTTAAGAGCAAGAAAATAATAAAAAAAGGCTGTAGGAGTTTAGAGAATGAGAGATTACTACTGGTGTTGGTATGTGAATCCCCGTGAAAGAGGTGGCTTTAAGACATGGTAGCCAATTTTAAAAATAATAAATAATAATAGTTTCTAAAAGACATGGTGGTTGGGTGCAGTGACTCATGCCTATAATCCCAGTACTTTGGGAGGTCGAGGTGGGAGGATCATTTGAGGTCAAGAGTTTGAGACCAGCTTGGGCAACATAGTAAGACCTTGTCTCTACAGAAAGTTTAAAAAATTAGCCGGGCATGGGGGCACACCTGTAGTCCCAGCTACTCAGGAGGTTGAGGCAGGAGGATTGTTTGAGCCCAGGAATTCGAGGTTGCAGTGAGCTATGATAATGCTACTGAACTCTAGCCTGGGCAACAGAATGAGAACTTGTCTCAAAAAAAATAAATAAATGAGATAAAATTAAAGAAATAAAAGACATGGGTAGATTTTAGGCAGGCAGGGAAAGAGTATACTTCAAGGAGGAATAACAAGAGCCAAGACATGTAAGTGGCTAAATATGAGGGATGCACAGAATGGTGTGTCTAGGAATGCTGGACTAGCGGTCCATTGGCAAGCAGAACTTGTAAAGATTAATGGGAGATGAAGCTGGAAGTATACCTTCAGGGCAGATTGTAGGTTGTAGAAGACTATAAATTCTATTCTAAAGTATATAGACTTTATTATTTTTTTTAAATAAAGAAACAAGGCTTATTTGGCTCATGGTTCTGCAGGCCGAACAAGAAGCATGGCATCAGCATCTCCTTCTGGTGAGGGCCTCACGGAGCATCCAATCATGGTGGAAGGCAAAGGCAGAGCAGGTGCCTGAAGCAAATTGGACTCCACCCAGTGGGACAGGGTGGTACCACTGAACAAAACTCAAGAAATCTGTGGTCACAGAGTTATTATTAATTTATTAGTATAGATCTAGTTTACCTTAAACAAACAAAGTGCATAGGGATTACCTTTATACATGTAGATTAATTAGAACCACCCCTAGCTGGGGATCCTATCAAAAAAAAAATGACTGCTACTCAGTAGACTCTGAAAAGAAAAATCAGTGTCTCCTATACATCAGGATAAATGAATTTTTTAAACCATTCAGGCCATTTATGCTTTTTCCATTTTCAATGATTTTCTTTAAAAAATTTGTGTCAACATAACTTTATATGAAATTTATTTTGAAGATTGCTGTTAAAGTCATTACTCAGCAAGCCCTAGAGGCCTTTGAAGTGAAATTCCTATTATATATCGTGTTCTGAACAAGGCATGTAAGGAATGAAAAATTTCATCTGCCAGCACTGTAGTTACTTTATTTTGAGGAAAGGTTAAATTCAGCATGATTTTTAAGAAAAATAACTAATCAAGCATATGGGGCATTAACCAGTGATACTTTCTTTCCTACCTCCATGATTAGATCTAACCAATTATAATGCAGTTTCCTTTGATTTAATTTTTAAATGGATATTAGAGTAATTAACGTGTGTTAGCTCAGTGTGTAGACAAAGAAAACACATTGATCGATTAATAGTAATGGGTAAACGTCACAGGATCATGCAGTCAATCTGGTTTTGATTCCCTTCAAAGTTTCAAGATGTGCCAACCTATCTTTTTATTTTTAATGTAGAGTATGTCATATATGGCATGAGATTCTAGATGACTTGTGCTGTGTTCCATATTGCTGGTGATTGGGACTTAAGACAAGAACTTTTTATGTTGGTCCAGTTTAGGGAGCATTGAAAGAGTTCTCTTAATGTTTCCCAATTGTGAGATATCTGCTTTCTGCATTTAGCAATGACTACTCAATGAATAACTTTATTTATAAAATATCTTATTCTTTTATTGTTTTTATACCTGGTAGCACCATTTGTCTCAGGGACCTCTTTTATAATAGAGAGAGCACTTCTCTAATAATTAGCATAGCCTTTTCCCACTGGCCAGCACAGCAATCATATGTCGTTTCTACAACAAGTGACTTCCTAGAATTAGCCGTGGGCTCTCATACTGATATGCGGTATCTAAATTGTATCTAGAGGAGAACCAAAGGAATTTAATGTTGAGATTTAAAGGTGATTATACTGAGTGAAATGTTAGAAACTCGTAACCCTGATTTTGTGAAGAAATAATGGATTTTATGTGTAAGACTGAGAATGGTGAGGTTCCTTTTCAAAGTCTCATGATTAATTTTTTACTCTTTATTCTGTTTTTATCATCATCAACACTTAGCACTGAGATTATTCCACCTGGGTCATCATTAAATTCTTTGATTCCCTTTCTTTATCTTTACCCCCACAGAAAATAACTTTTTTGCTGGTGCCAGCCAAATATTTCCCGAGCACTGATGTCCTCTCTGCTATTATCTTTTTACCATCCTCATGACAACCAAAAAATTCTTCTCCCTTCCCCTTCCCAATCCCAGTTCTGCCTTTGAAACCCAGCCTGGCTCTTATCTGTGCCACAGACTCTTACCCCACACTAGGGTCTTCATCACCCATAATTTTTATTCTTTATCTTACCTTATGTCATTCTTTAATCATTTTATAAATGTTATACACCTTAATATTTTGGAGCATGGGAAATGTAATTTAAATTTCGCAGTCCCCAGAACTAGGTACACAGTAGGCACTCAATTAAAGTGGACTGAATGAACTAGGCGGCATTATGATGAGAGTGTAAAACATGATTTTGTTTAACCGGACTAGGCTAATATATTTTTTCTTCCATTTTTCTCCCAATCTTACACCCACCTTTCCGGAGCAAGGAATATATCTTTATTTGTTTTGGCTTACTGGGAGAGACAGGAGAGTTTGTAGACATTTTTTTTTCATTTGTCATTTTGTTTGGTAAAAGAGAAACTAGTTAATGCTTAAAGTCTCCCAAGTTTTTTGAGTTGGACAACTGAAATAAAGAAGTTGACTAAATCTGTGTTACTAAGACTCCATGTGACTTTTACTGGGTGACATATTGCAGTCACTCCTGACCCACATGGAGACTGGGACTTTGGGCAGGTGGGCATCTGCCGGTGACGGGGGCCCATCCTACTGCTCCATCTCTTGAGACAGCCGCTGCTGCCTGCTGAAAGAATGATGGTGTTAGACTCCAAACATACACCGCACTGACATGGGTTTCTGTGGCTTTGAGGGAGACTTGGAAGTAAAATAATTCCCTTTAGATACTGGTGAGGAGAAAGAGGGAGGCCCAGGCACATTGTTCAAAAGGGAATGTATTTCCTATATCCAAAAAAAGAAGAACTGTTAAGGAGAGAAGAGCTTTAGATGAAAACACACATCTGCATGATGTTTCACAGTGTTTTTCAAACAGCATGCCTCTTTTAGGCTTCCATATTTTGACCAATATGCACAACTAGAAATTTATTTTGTTTTAGTAATGTCTATTCTACAGAAAAGTGGGCTGAGCAGGTTCTAAGCACAGACTGGTAAGAATTAAGATATATAGCATAACATCAAGACAAAGCAAATACTATATTGTGTGTTAACTGGAATACAAGAAACTGTTTCTTTTGAGTTTGTGCAAGTCAGTAGTTATGCTGAAACAGTAACTTAATTCTGAGGAACAACTAAATAAATACTGGGATAATAGTGGAAAGGGTATATTTTTTGGATTTTCTTAATTTCCTTTTTCTTTCATCTAGTGTTCACCTTTTAATTACCTCAAGTATGCTGTCCCACAATCCAGTATTTGAAAATTTGCCTCAATCACAGGAGGACTGAAAAATCATTAATATAAGATAAAAATATTTATGCCAAGAATGAATATAATAGTGTCTTTGAAAAGTTACCTGTAGGGAGTGGTGAAGAATATTGAAATTTATAAAACAAAAATCTGTGCATTTATATAATTAGTTACCATTACACAGTATTTTAAAGTATATTTTTTCATTCAGACCCCAAAAGACTACTATGGAGCAATAGGAGAGGATAGTGTTACAGTATATAGTTTGGAGTCATGCTGGAGTCTGGATTCAAATCCTACCTTATCATTTACTAGCTGCAAGACTACAGGTAAATTATTTAACCTATATTAATAAGACTCAGTTTTCTCAACAGTAAAATGGAGATTAAATGTTGACCAACTTCTTGGATTGTTGTGATAAGTAACAGAGATAAACCCGGTGCTTGGAAAATAGTAGTTGCTCAATATCTATGTTCTATGAGAGGTTAGATAGGCCAAAGATATTTGCTTAAAAAGGTCAGAGATATTTGCCCAAGATTAGAGAGTTAAAATGGAACTAGATCTTGGGCCCGTGCCTACCAAGGATATTTTGATTTTATCAATTCTTGGCAAAGCTAAATATAGAACTTTGGCCTACATTTTTCACAAGCCAATGTATTTATCAGCAGTATAAAAATGTAACCTATGGATACTCGTGCAAAAGCAATGCCTCAGGAATTGAATCAAGTATGTAGTTAAATGATATAAAGTACAATCACTTAAGTCCTGATTAGGAAACAACAACATTTGTATTTAAGGGAGTTCTCTGTCATGTCAAAGTGTAATTGATCAAACAGTGTATTAAACTATGGATATCAACATGTGGTGACGAGTGAAATTAATTTTCAATTATCCATGCTTAGTTGCCTGCTAGGAATAAATCTTAGCTAATTTCTCACACGAGATCAAATTACCCTGTGTATGCTTTTGAGCCAGTCCTGACTCTTCCCCTCTCTCCATGTCCACTGTCCATCTCAGTGGCTGCTGTACTCACAGAAACTTGAACTATGATGTAAAGGAGTCTAATGTTTTAAAATAAATGTAATTGTGTTACATGATTATTAGGAACAAAATATCTCTTATAATGGTAAAACATCTATCATTGTTTTTGCTCACTCTATCTCTGTTAATACAGATAAATAAGAATTGTCTGTAAACTATATGCTGCAATAGAATTTTTTTCATTATTTGGAAGATGTCAGGCAAGATATCTTCTGTTTGAGCCTCCGGATCTGCCTCTCTGCCCTCCTACCTCTGCCTTCTGTCTGGGAGGCTGACCTGTGTGAATTCTTAGAGGCGCTTGTATGTGCTCCGGCTGCCTGTTGGGTTTGTCCAAAGGGAAGCCCTCGCAGGAGATGGAAGGGAGAGAGAGAGTGAAATCAGAGTATTTATTCCTCCAGTTTCTTTCCTGCAAAGCTGCCTCTGGCTGCGCATGACAGAACGTCACTGCTGCTTTCTAGATAGTCTGCATTACACAGCTTTTTCTCCTTCTGGGTTGGGTAGCCCCTCCCTCCACTTGTTCCTTTGAGCTAGTACGGCTCTGCTGGGACTAGCCCTGGGTGCCTGCACGCTCCTTGTAGTTTCTCTACACCTTGTTCTCCCTTCCGTAATTAGTTCTTTTGTAAGTAAATCCTCCTCAAATTATCCTAATTTGAGAGTACCGTATATTCCTTTTTGGGATCTAGTCTGGTATCAACTTCAGTCGTTCAAAAGCACTTACTAGACACTTGCTCATATTTGGCTCCAATCACATTACTCTCCCATTCAGGAGGCATTCACTGGCTTTCCATTGCCTTCAGAATAAACATCATCCAAGCTCATTCACCATTTGGCTGGGATCGGTCTTTCTTTTTCAGTCCACTAGTCTCCTCCAGATACCTTCTACTCCAGCAAAACTTGGCTGCCTAGCACGTCTCCCACCCCCGGTGTGCCACCTCGGGAAAGTCGCTCTACCTCCCTGTCCTCAGGTCCTAAACCTTAAGCTTCCTTTCAGCACTTTTGCATCATGTGGTGCTTGTGGCGATCATTCCATGAAAAGACACAGTGGTCACTAATACCAGCAAAATAAATAGGGGGCTTATTACAGATGATTTTGGGGACCTTAGACTTGATGCCATTGATTCATTCATTCGTCAAATATTTACCATGTGCTTCCCATGTGTTGTGATAAAATGGTAATTCATCAGGGGTGATGCAGAATGGTGATGAAAGTCAGGCGTTGGGGTGGAACAATTGGGATTTTTGTCTACACTTACTAGTCAGGGACCTCTGAACTCCACTTTTTTCCATCTGTAACCAAAATAACAGTATTTTCTTCACAGGTTGCTGTAGAGAATAAATGAAATAGTTACTGCACTGACTCTTTTAGGTAAAGATACAGAACATAAAGCTTCAAGATTATAGCTATCATTATTATTATTATATTTTCCTACCCTTTAAAGTCTAGAACTCACATGTGATCCCTGAAGCCAACGTTCAGGCCATGTGTGGAAGGCCTTTGTCCAGTCGAGTGACTCGGGGTCTGTCTTAGTGTTCAGTATCAGGTGTCACCTGACCTTGAGCTTTGAGTTCTCATGGGGATCAAGTTATTCTATTTTATGCTGTTTGACAATGTTTTGGGGAGTTCATAGACTGTAGCACTAATTGCTGAATTGCCTAAGCTATTTTTCAGCATGATTTTATCTATGTATCTATCTATTTTAATGATTTTAGGCTTAGAAGTAGTGAACTTCTGGAAGGATGTTTTCTGGCTGTTAAGTCAGTATTATATTTCAGACAATAGGAGGTGTGTTCTGACCCTCTAAATTTCCCTATCATGAGAACAACTTCTGCAATGATTTGTAATTCTTTCATTCCTTTGCCATTAAAAAAATCATGATATTAGGAGATTTGGTCTAGAACAACTGGAACTTTCCTAATGAACTTTCCTAAACTATAATCCATAATCACTGCAGGGATTCTGGCTTTTTCTGTTTAGTTTAATTTTATAACCTTCCCATCGGTGGGTAGAAACATCTTTAAATTTGTGCTTCCCTCATATTTTCTATATTTATTTTGGTATTTCTAGAAATGAAATCTGGAAATAAGCTGATATTCCAGGTCCTCTAAGGCCTGCAACCATGTGTTGTGCCCTTATATATTTCATTGACACTTATACAAGGTGTATGTTTTTTAAGTACATCATTTTTCTGTGTCCCAAACATTCAGTTTACAATTAAGGGGAAAAGTTCTTCTCTGGGTGTGGGTGGAAGTTCTCAAAATGTTCAGGAACAACCCATCCCCAATCCTTACTAATCTAGAGCTAGAACAGACCACTGATTTAGGGTTCTCTTGTATGCTCCCAAGAGCATCATTCTTTACAACCCATGTTCTTGAATTGGATCAATTAAAATTTTGCTGCTTTTCTGTGTAAACTCAGTGGTTGAAATCTTCTTTGATTTAACTTGTATTCAATAGGATTTCTGGGTTACAGGTACAAAAACTCAATCTGAATTTACTTAAGCAAAGAAGGAATTTTAAGATGGATACCAGGATTGCTCACAGAAAGAAAGAGCTGCATGAATGAGGTCAGCTATGGGATTTCAAGGACTGGGCAAAGGACTTCAAGACCCTCAGAACATTCTCTCAATTCTCCTGCTCTCCTTCTCTCTGTTGGCTTTGTTTCCCTTTTCTTCATGCTATTTGGGCATGGCTGCAGTCTGCTGCAGCTGCGAACCCAGAAAAAAAGGTGGGCATTTCCTTCAACCACTTCAGTATTTAAAAATGCAAAAAAGGACTCTATCATCTTGTGTCATGTGCCTATCCATGCACCAGTCCCTGTGACAGAGAAAATGGCTGTAATGGGCCAAATCTGGGTTATGTGACTACATCTGTGGCCTGGGAGGTCAGTGTCCTATGATTAAAAGTCTTAGAAGAATCACTTGCACTAAAAAGAAATGGATATTGGGCCGGGCATGGTGGCTCACGCCTGTAATCCTAGCACTCTGGGAGGCCGAGGCGGGTGGATCGCTCAAGGTCAGGAGTTCGAGACCAGCCTGAGCAAGAGCGAGACCCTGTCTCTACCAAAAATAGAAAGAAATTAATTGAACAGCTAAAAATAGATAGAAAAAATTAGCCGGGCATGGTGGCACATGCCTGTAGTCCCAGCTACTTGGGAGGCTGAGGCAGTAGGATTGCTTGAGCCCAGAAGTTTGAGGTTGCTGTGAGCTAGGCTGATGCCATGGCACTGTAGCCCGGGCAACAGAGTAAGACTCTGCCCCGCGCCCCCCAAAAAAAACGAAAAAAAAAAAAAGAAACAGATATTGTTACTAGAAGTAGAGGAAGAGATTCTGAACTGACAAAAACAACAGATGTCTAATACACAAAGGGGAACTAATTTTTAAAGTTTTAATATCTGCATAATTAAACAAAACCTGTTTTACTTTATTGCAATTATGTTCATTCAAAATATTAATTTAATACTATTTATGCGCCAAATTATAAAATGCCAAATATGATATGCTCCTTATCCTTAAATTAAAAAATCAATAATTTATCCTATGTATTAGGTTTTCTTCTCTATTCCACGTAAAAACCAACTGCAAAGCTCAGGGGTTTACAACAATAAATATTTAATTCATTCTTACATACCGCAGGTGCTGCAAGGCATGAGTACTAGAATCAGCGTAGCTCTGCTCTGTATAACTTTTCATTCTGGAACCCATGCTGACATGATATTCTCATGATGGAGGGCAAGAGCAGCAAAGCTTGTGCCAAACCATGCAGTTACATTAAAAGCTTCTGTTTGATCATGGAAAACATCTGCTCACAATTCTTTTGGCCAGTGCATGTCACATGCCCAAGCCCCAAAGCAATAAGGTGGGAATGTGGTCCTTTCCCCCAGAATGTATGACAAGTCACATGACAATTAATAGAGATGTATAATCTTGTTAGAGAGAGGAAACAAATGCTTGAGGACAATACCCAAAATAGTATACCTTACAAAGCCATATTGGGTTTTTACTCACTCATTTGGTATGTGTTTGAAAAGTGAAATATTGGCATATAATTGATAATTACCATTACTTTTCTTTAGAGTAGGTAAAAATTAGGTAGAGTGTAGTCAGTTACATGTCATTTCTGTACTTAGTTTCTTGAATTTACCAGCTGTGTGTGGCAGCCTTTGATGACCACTGTGCCTTTGTTTACCCTATAATAATCAGCTCAGGAATTTCAAGTAACATCAGCTGGTCTAGAAAATTGTTGGAATAGGCATGGAAATGAATCAGTAAGAGCACACAGAAATCAGTGTCTCAGCCATTCCTAAAATAAGTCAAACCTCTATGGCTTAAGGGGTAGGTGAGAATTTCTAACACTAAGCTGTAGTTGGCCCTAAAACATACTTGTGTCCTTAATTTCCTCTGTTGCAGTTAAACAAACGTTTATTCATTTATTGAACACAAACTAAGAGTTAGGATTACAAAAATGAGTAAATTCATAGGTCCTGCATTGAAAGAAATCACAGTAAGTAGAGTAAAATGCATGTAAACTGTAGAAGTTTTTTCAAGTACAGAAATAGCAGGGAAAAGAGAAAATAACTAAATCTTTCTGGAGCCTGGCACAAGCGGGTAGGCATGAAGATGGGGAAAAACTTTCTGGAACAGGTGATACTTGAACAGAATTACTAATAGTAAATAGGAAATATTTAGGTAGGAATTACATTTATGCTTAAGGAGATACCATGTAATGGGAATATCAAGTACAAACTCAAAATCATAGAGACATAGGCTTTGTTTGTTTGTTTTATAGCACCCCTGGTAGGAATGAAGGACATATGGTGGGCAGAGGTCAGGAGGCAGGACCGAGGAGGCAAACAGGCGAGAGCAAGAGAGTTAGAGAAAACGCCATCAGCCCTCTCTCTGTAGCAAAGATAGTGTTCATTATTCTCTCCTCTTTCCTCTTTGGAACAGCTGGATGCTCTTCAGGAGTTTTAGGTTAGTTATCTTTTGGGAGCTTCTAGGGCATTTTAAGTCTTTTAAGCTTTTATTTTGGAGAGCCTGGCATATGGGCTTTGGGGGGCCTTTAAACTCTAGGAGATAGTAGAAAGCAGAGAGAGAAAAAGCCAGGTAATAACATGGAATGGTATCCGGGTACCATATGAAAAGGAAAGTGTCATCAAAGGAAATATGAAGTTTTATTCTGAGTATTTGAACCTACACAACAGGGTAGAAAGAGAGGGCAATGAGAGAGGCCGATCCTAGTACAGGCAACAAAGGGGTGTGATTTCTAGAGAAGATTTAAAAACATTAGTAAAGTGAAATAAAATCCATATATTTTTTATTATCAGCGTGTGCAGGCAATCCAGTGTCAGTGATCACCTACTGCCCTCCTAAAAAACCTGCTGCAGTTGCTTAGTGTTGAGTTTTAAGAATATACATATAAGCTTGAAATTAGCCCATTTTAAAATCAGTTATCCTTAAAACACTATATTCTATATGGAAGCTAATTTGGAGACTTCCCAGTTATCCACTCAGCCCTCAATACATGCAAACTTAGCTACGCATACTCATTTTGAGAATAAGTTGGTAATAGCTCAAAATATACCAGTTTGCTTCGGGTACAGTTTGCCTCCACCTATTCATGGATTTAAATAGTAGATTTGAAATAAACAAAAATAACACAGGATTTGTGAAGATGAATAAAGAGAATGAGTTAATTCAATTCTGTGGTCACTAAGAGAGTTTTTGTGTCTAACAGTAAAACAATGAAATAAAATACAAGCCATGGTATACCTTCTTCTCTTTTCTAAAAACTATATTAATATAATTTTATTGTATTATTTTTTAAATTATTACTGGCCTGATTATATATAGGATTCAATAAAATAATGTTTTCACTATTTGAAAATTTTTCTGTTAGTATTTTTACTAAAAATAATTTTGTTGCCTATGGGAGAGAAACGTTAAAAAGTAATCATTGCTGGTGTCAAATGTACTAGTTATACCACTGCTCGGCTCCCGAAGCCAGGAATAAAGGCAGGGACTCAGAGCAAGCTCTGTCCCGGGGATGAAGACTGTGCACCGGAATGAAACGTTCCCCACGGCGTGCATCTCTGCAGCCTGAGCATGACGTGCATGGAGCACCCAATACGTTCCTAGGACTGGCAATAGTAACAGTGAACAAGCCTTGAAAAGCCACACATTCTAGTAGGGACAGAGCAAAAATAAACATGCAAAATAAAGTACTTTAAATCATAAAACAAAATAAAACGGCATGGTGGTAATACACGGTGGGAGAGGTATTTTAGATAGGTGGTCAGGAAAGGTGTTTGGGGAAGCGCCGTTTGCCGGGAAGCCAGAGTGAAAACGCGCAGGCGCAGCAGTCCAGACAGAGGCGCCAGCTGCGGCAGAGGTGCCCGGACCGGCTTCATTTGCCCAGAAGATGGAGAAAAGGCCAGAGTGGCTGGTGTAAAATGGACGCAGGGGATCAAGAGATTAGTTTTTCCCTTGTGAAAGAAAACTGACCTTTTAGAACCTAGAGCAATGACAGATATACTCTGATAACGGTAAATGTTCATGATAGTTATCAAACTCCACAATTAAAACAATACATTTAATAGATCTAATGTTGGATTTCAAAAGCATTATAATGCATTTATACAATTCTCACATGCCATTTTGAATTAAAATGTCTTCAGTGCTGAATTTTAAAAATCTCCTGCCCCTTAGCTTCTTGGGCGTTTCAACGAAAATAAATTTAAGATGGCTAAAATTTTTATTTTTAAGCTAAAGACATATTTTTATTGAAGACTTTTTGATTATTTCTCTGACTTCTTATACATTGCCTATTTTGATTTTTACCTGAAGGGAGGACATTTGAATTAATTATACTCTTGAGTTCATTATACATAATCATCCAAGTTCAATGAAAATTCATTTCTCCTATTTTATCCTAAAATATTCTTTCCTTTTATATCCAATTCCTACTCCCATTCTGCTTCCCAGCACGATATGCACAATATGATACATGCCAGATATATACATATATTGTTGTAAAATAGACAATGTTTTATGCAGGTGTGGTTTTTAAATTTACATAAATGGTATTGTTATTTATCCCCTTCTGATCTTTCATTCTACATCGTGTTTGAGGCCTGTCCAGGTCTAGTTTTTTGCACAGTAGTCTACATTTTGTATCCAATACCTTTTACTTGTCCATTCCCTCAGTGATGGACACCTAGGTTGTCTTCAGTTCCCACAACTACAAACAACACTGCGATGACCATTATCACTAACATTTCTTTATAGATCTTGGATATATAGCACAGAATGGATTCTTTGAGTTATAAGATATAGAGCTACTTAATTTCACTTAGCCTTGTTTCCATCTTATATTAATACAATTCTACTTAATTTGTTAAACATACACACTTTTCTCTTGGCTAAGTAAGTGACCATGGAGGCCAATCTCTGCTTTTGATTGTCCTCTGATAGGTTACTCATTGTTGGAGAGAAAGTTACAAATAAAGAAGGAATGCTAACGTGAGCCCTACTGTGTTTGACTGGATTTAGAGGTATCAGTGGGAATTCATAGTATTAAATAGAGAAATACAGATATATGTATATGCATGTGTTGGTCAATGTACACGTATTTCTTAGACCTATTGGCTGAGAGGTTCTAGAAACAAAGGCATTCCATCTGCAGTGAGCACACTCAGCAACCAGATCTCAGTTTCTAAACAGCATTCTCCTGTAAAAGGAGCCAGGACACCTGAAGAAGCGCTTGATTCCAGTCCTGGGACAGGCAAAATACCAGATGAGCCTGGAGCATCCTATGATACTGAAAAATGAGGAAGTGCTCAGACAGGGATGGGGCCTTATTAAAAGAACACAGGAGCCATCCTAAAGAGGCTCATAATATACAAAGCTGGAACAATTTGAGCATGAAAATCAATCATGGTAGTATTAGATTTTAATCCATAGCATTAAATAAATATGCATGAGTCTATACTGGTATAACAAACAGTCGAATAAATAAATAGGTGGAGAAGGGATCACTCTTCTCTGCAGAAGAATTTCAATAAGTGTGGAAGGAAACATGGAAATAGAAAAGTCACTATTAGGCAAACCCCACAGTAATAATGACTGCAGGAAGGTGCCTGATAGATGCTAAAATCAGTGAGCAAAAGTTTGAGGAGAACATTTTGTATGGTCTCAGAGTCTCTTCTTCAAGATATGTATTAACTACAAATAAAAAGACAGTGGCTTTCTGGTGAAGAAACCCAGAAGATGTCACCTTAACCAAATGATCAAAGTCAGCATCACTAGTAATAAGACATACCAACATCATTAAGTCCTTGATATGTTGCCTAAGAAGGACACACATTCTTTCCAAAAAGAAAAAGCACAGCCTCAGTATAATTGTATGAAAACGAAAAGTAAGCCTAAATTGTGGGACAGTCTGAAAAATAACCAATCAATATTCTGCAAACGTGCCAATATCATGAAAGACAAGGGAAGTTTGAGAAACTGTGTTATATGTTATAGACTGGAGGAGATTAAGGAGAAACAACAGCAACATGCAATTTGGGTCTGGATAGGATTCTGGAATAGAAAAAGAACATTAGTGGGAAATCTGGTAAAATTTGAATAAGGTCTTTAGATGAGTTAATATGGTACCAATGTTGGTTTTGGTAATTGTGCACTGTGATCGTGTAAGCTGTTAACATTAGGGGAAGCCTGATGAAGCATATACAGGAGCTCTCTGTACTGACATTTCAGTTTTTCTGCAAGGCTAAAATCAGCTCAAAATAAAAAGTTAAAAAAAATAACATTGTCCTTGAACCCATCAGACAAGAAACCTTGACATTTTAGTCACAGAACTCTATGTCTCTTGTATACTCATAGAAAAAGGGACCGTTTGAGTCGCTATGTCTGGATTTGCCCACTCTCCAGAGTGGGTCATGGCAGTTGGTGTCCCTACTGAATTCTGGTCCAGTAAGCTGGAGACACACAGCTTCCCCGAGAGCCTCTTCGAGATGTCAATGCATATGTGTTTTCTGAGAAAGCTTTCCTGTGTGTTAAGCACAGGACACAGAACATTAGCCCGGGGCTCAAAAGACCTGTTTTCTTGTTTGGGCTCTGCCATTCCCTAGCAGTGAGGCACTGGGCATACAGGAGTTTTTGTACGCATAGTATTCCTACCTTTAAACAGGCCTGAAGTGTCTATTTCTATGAAGTTACAATCATGTTCTCCTTCTAAATCAAAAGCATGGATTTTCGTCTCTGTGGGTGCAGCTGTGTTTCCTGATATAGCATGTTGGAGGCAGCTAACACGTGACTGCTTCCTGCTTAATTCAGGTAATTGCAATATAAACTTTCTGCCTTCAGCCCAGTGCTCTGGGTGCCCTGCCTGCCCATTCTGCTCACAATCTGGCAAAAGTAGAATTCTGCTGCCATCGTG
Organism: Indri indri; assembly: GCA_004363605.1. Lineage (NCBI taxonomy): Eukaryota > Metazoa > Chordata > Mammalia > Primates > Indriidae > Indri > Indri indri. The sequence goes on along the minus strand of RJWJ010022305.1, from coordinate 12,656 downwards.
TGGCTAATTCTAGTTACTGTAGGGCCAGGACTTTTTTTTTTTTTTTT
>RJWJ010022305.1:0-12509 GCA_004363605.1 Indri indri | reverse complement strand
TCTTTCTATTTTTAGTAGAAGACGGGGGTCTCACTCTTGCTCAGGCTGGTCTCGAACTCCTGACCTTGAGCTATCCTCCGCCTTGGCCTCCCAGAGTGCTAGAATTACAGGCATGAGCCACCACGCCCAGCCCAGGAAATTATTAACAACTTCCAAAGAAAAGCAGATTTAGGAATTACAGAATCAAAGACCCCTAAAGAGGTGGACAAACCCTCAAAGTTCACCTAAGCCAGCCCTTTTGTTGGAGACTGATGTCCAGAGAGGGACAGTGACTCACCTCGTGTTACTTTGTGATCGGTGGGAGAGCTAGGAGCAGAGCCCAGGCCGGTGCAGTTGAATTTGTCAGACATGTAAGATGAGGGGGAAAAGATCCTAAGAACTTGAAATTTGACTAACTGAAAAAATTTTAAAACATTTTTTGGAGCAAGTCTATATATGCTTGTCTTTCTTTTTTGTATTTCTATAGATTTAGGGATAAAATTTGGCTTTGGTTACATGGATGAATAGTGGCGGTGTCTGGGTTTTAGTGTGCTCGTCACCCAAATAGTGTAAGTTGCACCCGATAGGTAGTTTTTCTTCCCTCTCCCTCCTTCCACCCTCCCCCATCCTGAGTCTCCAAAGTCCACTATGTCACTCTCTATACCTCTGCGTGCGTGTCGCTTAGCTCCCGCTTGTAAGTGAGAACATGCGGAGTTTGGTTTTCCATTTCTGTGTTACTTCTCATAGGATAACGGCCTCCAGTTCCATCCAAGTTGCTACAAAAGACATTATTTCATTCCTTTTTATGAATGAGTAGTATTCCATCGTGTATGTATACACCACTTTTTCTTTATCCACGCATGAATTGAAGGGCACTTAGGTTGATTCCACATCTTTGCAATTTTGAGTTGTGCTGAGATAAACATTCGAGTGCAGGTGTTTTTCATTTGTTTGTTTGTTTTCGTGGGTTTTTTTGTATACGATGACTTCATTTCCTTTTGGTAGATTCCCAGCAGTGGGATTGCTGGATCAAATGGTAGGTCGACTTTTTGTTCTTTGAGGAATCTCCATACTGTTTTCCACAGCAGTTGTACTAATTTGCAGTCCCACCAACAGTGTATAAGCATTCCTTGCTCTCTGCATCCACACCAGCATCTGTAGTTTTTTTTTTTTTAACTATACATCCAGCAAAGGACTGATATCCAGAATCTACAAAGAACTCAAACAAATCAGCAAGAAAAAACAAAGAATCCCATCAAAAAGTGGGCAAATGCCATGAACAGAAGTTTTTCAAAAGAAGATAGATAAATGGCCAATAAACATGAAAAAATGCTCAATATCACAAATCATCAGTGAAATGCAAATTAAAACTACAATGAGATACCACCTTACCCTCATCAGAGTGGCCATTATAAAAAGTCAGAATTTAGGATTTTCAGAAGATATTTAAATCCTTTGAATTTAAATATCTGTTGCCAGGCTGAGTATTTCTTTGAAGAGTTATGTTTTCGGTAGACTCAAACATTAGAGAACTTTTGTATTGCCTTCTTAACCAGCCAATTCGCATTTATCTAACGAAAAAGTTTTGCAATGTAAAATTTCTCCTATAGCCTTTAGCAAAAAATTGAGATTTAATCTGTTTGAATTTAGATGCCAAAGGAGAATTTACATTAATATACACCTACGGAAATAACATTATATTAGGTTAAATAGAAGTTGTACTATGTTATTAATATATTAATTATAACTATGTGATCTGTAATAAGGAAGCTCATGGTTAAAATTCCCTGGAGACTTGGGGGCCTTTTCTCATTAATTTCAGAACTATCAAAATGAGACGGGAACTTTGTTTCTTCCATTTTATGTTTCAGCTTCACTCATACAGTTCCAGGACAGCCAGAGCTCTCAGAAGTGTGTCTGCATTGTCTTTACCGCCACACTTCTTGGTGTGTAACACATGCAAATAGGCTTGCAGCACCTTATCCTCAGTCCATTGGAAAGATTCGCAATCCCTGTGTGTAAGGTAGAGACCCCTTCTGCGAAAGGAAACCAAAGAACAGGACAGATAAATAGGAGCTGCTCTGATTTAAGTGAGTTGAGGGGCTAAATCTCTACCCAGAGTCTCTTCTCCCTTATCCACTATCCTTTCAAGTGATTCCCTGTCATGCCTAGAGCTTCTAGAAGCAGAGTTCCACAAGCTCCCGTCTAGGTTATATCCACCATGTTGGTCTAAGAAGGTGTCTAATGTTTGTTGGGAATCAAAATGCACAGGTGTTGAGTGCAACTCCTAGAATATGTGATAGCAACTTTTCTGAATGACTGGGTAAAGTTGACAGTTCGCTCTCAAAAGGTAAAACAATAACCAGCCTTATTAGTTAATGGAAACTAGGTTTATTTTTCCGTTATAGAAAATGTTGATAATTCCCTAGGACAACAACAACAAAGACCTCTATCATCAGTGATAACAACTTTGAAGAGTTTGATCTACTCCTTTCTAGTCCTTTTGATGTTATTGTCCCTTCTCTATACCTGGGAATTTATTATAGTTGTAATTTTTCAGCTTGCCCTTTTCACTTGACACAGTAACATGAGTGTGATTTCATGTCTTCACAAACTCTCCACTCATCTTATTTTTAATGTCTCTGAAAGCTTTTCATGAGCCATGACAGTTGTGCAGGTTCTACAAAGTACTTTGCTTGTATGGTTGGACATTTATATTGTTTACATTTTTAGAAAATCATTTATATGTACAGTTAATACATATTAGTATCATGTGCAACTTGGTGTATTAAATTCTTTTTAAAATTTCTTTACTTTAAGCTATTTCTCCTGTAGACTTCTAAATCAAAATTTAGGGACATTTGTACTTAATGTCCTCTCAGCGAACTCTCGCATTAGGGAACCTTAGTGATGCCTTCTTGACTAGCGAGATCCCTGTCAAGAACTCTACATTAGTCCATTTTATGTTGCTTATAACAGAATGCTGGAAACTGAGTAATTTATAAAGAAAAGCAATTTATTTCTTACAGTTATGGAGGCTAGGAAGTGCAAGGTCGAGGGGTCACATCTGGTGAGGGTCTTCTTGCTAGTGGGGCCTGTGTGGAGTCCCAAGGTGGTGCAGGGCACTCCATCGTGAGGGGGCTGAGTGTGCTAACATACCAGCTCAGGTCTCTCTTCCTCTTCTTCCAAAACCACCAGTTCTCCTCTTGTGGCAATCTATTAATGGATTAATCCATTCATGAGGCAGAGTCCTCATGACTCAATCACCTTTGAAAAGGCTCACCTCTCAATACTGCCACCTTGGGGATTAGGTTTCAACTTGAGTTTTGGAGGGCACATTCATACCATAGCAACCTCTCTGTCCACAGCAATTTATACCCACCATTTTATTGACATTAGTAATTCTTACTAATTTCAATGTTTATTAAATGATCATTTTTATGTACATTTAGTTACTAGTACCTTTTAAAACATAGTTTTTAAAATTCAAAATGAAACAAGACATTTTTATTTAATTCATTTCCTTATCATCTAATAACCCTTAAGTAACAAGATTTTTTCCAAAACATCTCCCCCATGCCCCCCGCTTCTATGCACACTTCTATTTAAGCCAGATGGTTGGAAAGTGAATTCAGTTATAATCTTAGTTGTATAGCTTGCAGGGATGAAAATAAGGATAAAAACATAAAATTTCTTTACATTAATAAATAAAAAATCACATGGCATAAATACTAAGATTTAGTAGATGCCAATTTGTAGTTTTCTTTATAAATATAGTACAATTCCAATCATTGTTAATCCCTCACAGGAATTTTTTGCTTTTCTTTTACTTTAGGGTATTTAACAGAATTCAAGTATGTTCTATAATGCTGATCATTTTTGATAGCGTAGTGCCAATATTTTTAATTATCATTGTAAATTTGGTAAATGTGTTACATTAGCTTTCTTTTTTTTTTATTTCAGCATATTCTATTTTATGATCCTTAGTCTGAATTTTTGAGTTGGAAAGACGTATGTGGGTCATGCGTTTGGCATGTCTTCAACTCTTCAAGTATGTACTTGCCAATGTAATTCAAAAAGCATTGGTTATTGAAAAATATAGTAAATGTTTTATAATGTTTATTCACAAAAATCTCCTTGCTTATATGATTGCATTTTCCAGGTAAGCTTCTGCCTCTAAAAATAAAATGTGTACATCATGGTTATATATTCCATAATAATGAGCAAATAAAACCTGAAACAGAGATCATGGCTTATTGATTTTTAAACTGACCCCCATGTCAATTGCCAAAAACTGCAACATACCAAGTGTTTAATAAATATATGTACTTTGGTTGGAAAAAAATGTTTGTAGGAGCACTGTATGATGGAAAGTACACAGGAGTTTGAAAAGCTTGACTTCTTGTTCCTAATTCTGTTGAAATGACTATGGGAAATTCATTTCAACTTTCTGAGCCCCATCATTCCCACCCTAACCAACTCAGAGAGCTCTTGAAGAAAGCAAGTTAAATAATAGATGGGGAAAAAGTTTCCAACTGTAAAGAACTATCTAAATACAAGGTGGATTTTTAAGGGTAAGAAAAAATGGTATTTTGGGAATGTTTGGGGGAGAGAAAAAAAATCCTTTCCCAGTTTCCTCTGCCTTTTAACATTAGATTCAACAAACATTTACTGAGCATTGCACTAGTCATTGATGGCAGAAAAATTATACAGATCTTGAAAGCTACAGTCCTTGAATTCAAAGACTTCATAATCTAGTAGGAGAGGATGCGATAGGCAGTGGGATTCGCGGTCTTGCTGCAACCCAGGGCTATGGGAGCCTAGTAAAGGGGCGACTGTGGGTGCAGAGGAGATCGGGGAGCTTCTGCAGCTCGCTGGCTGTGGGGCATGTGTACTCGACTGGAGGGTCTAAGGGAAGTAGGTTTATGTGACATTTATTTGAGAGTGGATTCCCAAGGACCTGATACAGGAGTCGTATATTCCCCTATCTTCCCTACTTTGAGTTTTAAGCAGGCATAAAGTCCGTGCTCCATATTTGCATGCCATTCATTATTGAGTAAAACACTGACACAGTTTTAATTCAGAAATCTTCATTTTTTTTCCACGTGATAATCGTATCATCTGCTTATAAAACATCTCTCTCTCCCAACCCAGCTTTCATGGATTCTACTTTGATGGTTTGGGCTATTACATCTTTGGCTCTTTCTTATGGATTTAAAAATCCTTTCTTCCTAATTTTGTTGCTTGGTTCCAAACAAAGCTAGAAAAATGTGCACTCTGAGGATCTATCATTAATTCATTGGGCTGTCTACAATTTCCTGCTGAAGCTTATTGTTCCAATCAACTTTGCTGAAAACCTCACGTCCCAGGGTGGGAAACAGAAAGCACTGTAAACAGACTACAGTGGTTGAAGGGAAAGAGAACATGTTCTTTCTTTTGAGAGTGGTTTCATTCAACGAGGGCTTTCATGGTTACCTTGCAGAACTTGAAACAAGAATCCTGAGAGCAACGCGAGAACATCAGGAGACAGGAGCCTTGCAGAACCTGGGGAGAGACAAGGATGGTTAGTGTAACAGGAGCTGCTTGATATTATAGTCAAGGCTCCACTGCCTACAGTTATTCCTAGACTGGTTTTCTTCCCAGTACTCTGTATTTTCAGATCCAGCTATCACTGGTTTCTGCCTTCTCAGGAAATTGAATGCATTGCATCATTAGCCTAGGCAATACATGGTAGATGTAAGCCTAAGGTAAAGCACATGTCTGGTTTAGATAAATTTGTGCTACTGTTCCTCCAATTACATGTATATTTGGAAGTTGTTAAAAGCAAAGCTTAAATTCTTGTAGGAATCTGAAAAAAATCCACTCCTCAAATTGTCTTTTGTGGTCAAGCATGTGCTTAGATTTGACCAGTATACTGGAATTTTAGCTTTGATTTTGATAAATGTTGCCTAGAAGAACCCCAAGCATGACTCAAGTTAACTCTTGCTTTCTCCTTTTTGCTTATGAGTCATTTTACTTCTATGTCATGAGATAAGGTCTTTCTCTGCTCTGAAAAAGGCACTGGATCATGTTGCCAGTCAGGTGGCCAAGCAGGCCTGCATGTTTTTCAGTGGATATTTTGAACTTCATTGCCATTCCTCTAACTCAGTTCTGAGGCTATGGGCAAAGCTCAGACAGAGAACCCAGGCAGGTTTCTGAGTTTAGAAAAAACTCGCTCTTCCTGCCCAACTTGAATGTGAATAGAAATAAAATTTATGTGATTCCTATGCTTAGTACAGCTGGGTATTTTGGAAAAGGGAGAAATTCAGGCAAGGAAGAAAAGGTTGGAGCATGCTTTATGTTTTATTTGCCTATATGACCAAAGCTCTAATGCTTTTCTTTCTCATTCAGTCCCTAACAGTCATCAAAGTGTTCTCTAACTGTCCCCCCAATGCAAGGTAAAGTTGATTACCTTTCCTCTCTCCCACCCGACTTCTCCTTGTAAGTACTTCCATTATCACCATATCATAAATGCATTTATATCTTCTTATCCTACAAGACTTGAAGACGGGATTTAATCTAGTTAATCTTTGTAGCTTAAATGTCTCACACAGCTCCCAGTACATAAGAGGGGTTCAATAAAGGTTTTTTGAATAATCTTGAATCTCTCTCTCTCTCTCACACACCACACACATGCACGCACATGTGCACACACACATAAAAGATTACCTTTTCAGACTACTAAGAATTTTTCTAAAAAAAAAAAAATACAGTTACATATGTTAGCATTGCCATATTTTAACCAGTCAGATTAAAGGACACATTATCTTCAAAACTATTTTATTTTTCCTTTTGGAAACTATGTAACCATTCTAAATTTGATTATATTAATAATCCATTTCAATATTTGAATCAATGTACATGGTGGTCACAAATGCAAGGCTCAACGTGGGTGCTTTTTTTCTTTTCTTTTTAAAAGCAAACAGGATTAAAATGTGTCTGGTTCCCACAGCAACCAAGCCAAGGACATAAAAGAGATGAAATAAGACTCACAGTTTTGTAATTGTTGCTACTGCACAGCATTTTCCAGATCCTTTTGTTTCGAACATAGCATTCATAATAAGCAGGAGTGAAACAACTTAAGTTGACCAACTTACATTTCCTAAGTGCCAAGCAATTCCTTTGAAACAAAAGAGAATCAGACATAGAAGATGCCAAATTTTGTAGGCTTGCCATTTAGCTTTCACAGCAAGAATGGAGGCTTAGCTTTTAGATCTGATGGGAAGTTTAGTAACTTAACTGAGTTAGTGAAATTGCGCAGCCATAGTATTTGAGAATTTAATTCTGAATTCGTATGGGATGCCAGGAATTATGCTACAAACATAAACAAGATGAAGTCTCTGCATGCATGGATTTTGTATCTTACAGTAGTGCCTAGAATAGGAGTATATAGGGAGCATACATTCCCACAGCACCATATCTATTCACTGGAAAATTATTTAACTGACTCTCCAAGATACTTACTAAATATCTATAGTTGACAAGACTTAAAACCTAAACATTTACTTACAGCTAAGTAATTTTTGACTTATAGTCCTTATTTGCAAAGAATTCATAGACTAATATGGGAGATAGGAACATAAACTGGCTTACAACACAACATAGATTTAGGAAGAACACGAAATGAGATTACAAGGAGAGAGGGACTCTAGCTAGGATGATTAGATTAGTGCCTGTGATAGAGTAAGTGCTCAGTAAATACCTGTTCTATGAATGAATTTTTTGATAATAACTTTTAATGATTTTTATTAATCAAAGAAATAAAAGAATAAAATATCATTCCCCCTAAGAACTAGAACAAGACAAGGGTACCCACTGCCACCACTTTTAGTCAACAAAGTGCTGGAAGTCCTAGCCAGAACAATTAGGCAAGAGAAGGAAACAAAGGGTGTCCAAATCAGGAAAGAGGAGGTCAACCTATTTATTTTCTCTGAAAATACGATCTTTTGTCCAGGAAACTCCAAATACTCCACCAAGAGACTCCTGGAATTGATAAATAAATTCAGCAAAGTCTCAGGTTACAAAATCAATATATGCACATCAGTAGCATTTCTATATACCAATAAAAGTCAAGCTGAGAATCAAATCAAAGACTCAATATCATTAACAAAGCTACAAAGAAAATAAAATAACTAGGAAATTTAACCAAGGAGGTGAAAGAGCTCTACAAGGAGAACTACAAAACACTGAGGAAAGAAATCTAGAGGACACAAACAAATGGACAAACATATCATGCTCATGGATTGGTAGAATCAATATTGTTAAAATGTCTATATTACCCAATGTGATTTACAGATTCAATGCAATCCCCTTCAAAATACCAATGTCGTACTTCACAGATCCAGAAAAAAATAATTCTTTGCTTTGTTTGGAACCAGAAAGAGTCTGAATAGCCAAAGCAATCTTAAGCAAAAAGAACAAATCTGGAGGCATCACATCATCAGACTTCAAACTATACTACAAGGCTATAGTAACCAAAACAGCATGGTATTGGCACGAAAAATAGAAACATAGACCAATGAGACAGAATAAAGACCCCAGATATAAAACCATCTACCTACAGCCAATTGATCTTTGACAAAGCAGGCAACAATACACACTGGGGAAAAGAAGCTCTATTCAATAAATGGTGCTGGGAAAATTGGACAGCCACATGCAGAAGAATGAAACAGGACCCCTATCTCTCACCACTCACAAAAATTAATTCAAGATGGATAAAAGACTTAAATGTAAAGCATGAACCAATAAGAATTCTAGAAGAAAATGTACAAAAAACACTTCTAGATATCAGCCTAGGCAAAGAATTTATGACTAAGACCCCAATGGCAATTATAGCAACAACAATCAATAAATGGGATTTGATTAAACTAAAAAGCTTCTGCACAGCTAAGGAAATAATCAACAGAGAAAATAAACAACCTACAGAATAGGAGAAAATATTCACAAACTATATATCCAATAAAAGGGTAATATCCAGAATCTACAACCAAGAATCAACTCACCAAGAAAAAAACAAAGGACTCCATTAACAAGTGGGCAAAAGACATGAACAGAAGCTTTTCAAAAGAAGATAGACAACTAGCCAACAAACATATGAAAAAATGCTCAACATCACCCATCATCAGGGAAATGCAAGTTAAAACCACAGTGAGATATCACAATTTGATCACCAATCTCACCACTGGGTATCTACCTAAAGGAAAATGTCTTTTTATCCAAAAGACGCCTGCATGTGAATGTTTATTGCAACACAATTCACAACTGCAAATATGGGGAATCAACCCAAGTGCCCATAAATTCATGAGTGGATCAATAAAATGTGGTATATGTATACCATGGAGTACTACTCAGTCATAAAAAAGGATGAATTAATGCCTTTTGCAACAATTTGGATGGAACTGGAGACCATTCTCCTAAATGAAGGAATGGAAAAACAAACACCACATTGTATTCACTATTAAATTGGAACTATCTGATGGGCACACATTTGCACAGAGGGAAGTAAAACTCAGTGGTAATCAAGCAGGGGGAGGGGCAGAAGGGGAGGTGCAAAAACCTACCTAACAGGTACAATGAACACTATTTGGGTGATGGACACACTTATAGCCATGACTCAAGCATTACAAAAGTGATCCATGTAATCAAAAACATCTGTGCCCCCCTTAATATTTAGAAATAAAAAAAAGAGGCCATTCTCACCGGAGTTAAGTGATATCTCATTGTGGTTTTGATTTGCATTTCTCTGATGATTAGAGATGTTGAGCTGTAGTTTAGTTGTGAGCCTTGTAGGGTGTCTTTTACTGCAGTGTTCACTGTTGATTGTCTGGTTATGTAATAGACAGCTTCTGAATGTCACCCATCCTTTTCCTACCAGGACATCTTTCCCCCCTCAGATCTACAATAATTAATCACCAGTACCATTTTTTAACTTTGGTGAAAGTCTGACTAATAATGATTTGATACTCTTCATCATTTTTTGGACACTTTTTTTGCCATATGAAAAGGGCTTGAATCATGTAGTCTGGAGAATGAATATGCATTTGACACTTCACTGTGTTTCTATCCTTAGCACCTCTCACCACTTCCTCATGCTGTATTTCTGAAATAAAGCACCCCTTTCTATGTTCTTGTAACTCATGAGCCCCATCTCCTTTTAAGCTTACGAAGTAGGCCTTTTATTCCTGAACTTTTGCTTTTTATTTTCCTTCTACCATTCAATGATTTTTCCTTCTTTTATAAGTATCTCTCTTTTTGAGTGTATAATATTCCAAGACTACATTTGTACCAGACATTTCCCATGTTCATTTTATTCTGCTGGTGAAACAAAAAAACAACTCTTTGTTTTTATGTGAGAAATGTAGAATTAGGATGTGGTTATGTATATGTTTGACTTTTTGCCAAATCTTGATTAGAAAGGAAACAACAGACCAAGAATATTGCATGGAGAGAAAGAAATCTCCTTGTTCCTAAATATGTATTATTTACATAGATACTACACTATTAAAAATACTGCAAGTTGACAAAGAAATAGAATTTTAACCCAAGTTAGCTAAATTTGTTCTAAACAAATATATTTGGTTGACTGACTAGTCAAGGCAAACGTCAGCGTGAGGGTGAGAATGGGAGCCTAATCCTGTGGGGCGTTGTGGTAGGAGAACTGAGCACAAGCTGAGCAGAGACCCCTTCCCCAACCTGAACAGGCAAAGGTGGTTACAGATCAGTAGCATCCCTTGGCTCCGCACACACACACAAAATGCAAATGTTCTCTGAAGGAAAGCAACCAAACTTAATCATTTTTGAATAAAACCTTAAAGAATTAGAATACTTTTACTTCTATTTCGGAATTCTATTCCCTAGGAGACAAATACATCCTCAGAATATAAAGAGATTGGATTCAATCTGATAAAAGCTTGAAATTAAATATTTCCAAATCCTCCCAAAAAAGCCATTCTTAATGAGAGTCATCGGTTACAAAAAAAAAAAAAAATAACAGATTTAGACCCTCCAAGGACCAAGAACTTCATGCATTAGAATGATCAGTTTCAGAATACTAGAGAACTATGTATAAAATATTTTACAAGTAAGATAACAAAAGTTTGCATGAAGAAACAATAAGAGATTTTCAAATGTGATCCAATTAGTTTCCAAAAAGAATCAAATGAAACTTTTAAAAATGAAAAATATTATTGAAATATAAAAACTTAATGGATGGTTTAGATGCATATCAGACACAGCTAAAAAAAAGAATAAGTGAAATGGATGATATACATGAAGTGATTACCCAGATCATAATAATGCAGAAACAAGAAGATAGAAAATATGAAATAAAGATTAAATGACATGGAGGGTATAATAAATATCTAAGATACATCCAATCAGAGTCTTAGAAGTAAAGGATAAAGGTAACTGAGAAAACAATTGATTGAAAATTGTCTGGAATGGTAGAAAGACATGTATTATAGACACACAAAAAAACATACATATTAAGTAGGATAATGAAAAATATACACATGTGTGCATAATAAAATAATTGAACACCAAAGAAATTACAGTGAAGTTATAGAACACCAAAGGAAAAAACATCATAGGAGCAGCCAGACAGAAAGACTAATAAGCTGCAAAAAAAACCCAAAAAAAAAACAATAATTAGGCAAGGAGAAGAATTCTCAAAAAACAAAAAAATCTAGAACCCAGTGAACCAATTCCATCAGCGTTCTGAGAAAATAACAGGCAAGGCTACCATGTGGAGCCATTTAGGCTGTGCACTGAACACCTTCAGAGGGTGCCAGGACTTAGTTTGTATAGTGTTTCCTGCAATTGGCTAATGCAGCCTAAAACAGAATTTTGTATCCCACAAAACAATTTTTCAAGAATGACCCCAAATCTCTCAGAAAGTAGAGGAGGAAGCAATTTCAACCTCAACTTATGAGGCCAATATAACCCTGTTACTAAAACCCGACAAAAATATTACAAGTAAATTAGTACGGACTATAGCACATAACACAGATCCACAAAAATATCCTTAATAAGACACTGACAAATCAAACCCAGCAATATATAAAAAGGATAATAAATCATGGCTAAGTGGAGTTTATCCTTGGAAAACAAAATTGTTTTATCACTTGAAACTCATCAATCAATGTAAGCACCATATTAACAGAATAAAAACTACACGATCACCCCTAAGAATACAGAGAAAACATTTAACAAAATTTAACACCCATTCAAGACAAAAAAAAAATCTCACAGCAAACTAGAAATATAAGGAACTTTCTCAATTTGATAAAGGATATATGCAAAAAACTATAGCTTACTTCAAAACGAATGGTTAAATATTGAATGCTTTCCTAACAGTTGGGAACAAGGCAAAGATATCCATTTTCATTACTTCTATTCAGTATTATATTGGAGATTCTTGCCAAAATAAAAAGACAAGGAAAAAATCATCTGTTAATGCTAAAAATGTGAATACTCTATAATTATCTATTGTA